>LKNJ01002055.1:0-94284 GCA_002120245.1 Maccullochella peelii
AGAGAGAGAGAGAGAGATGGAGAAAGAGATTGCAGTGGAGAGAGGTGTGTGAGTCTAAATCGAAGACACTTAAAGAAAGCCCATTGATTGTGGTCACGGCTGGCTGGGCCCTCCTATTTGGTTAGTCATCTATTTCTCCTGTATGCTGAGATCAAGCCTTTCTCCTCCTCCTCCTCCTCCTCCTCCTCCTCTTTTATCTCTCCATCAGAGATGACTGGACCAACTAGACCTGCAACTTTCTATGGAGAGGAGGGCAAACTTATAATTACTACCTCCAACTTTCAACAAGCAATTCTCTCTATCAGCAGGGGCCTGTGGAAGGTAACAAATCAGTTAACATGAGGACTGTCTGTTTGAGGTGTCAAGTAGTCAAACATACAGACTCACACTGAAACACATATTGATATATGTGGCAATATTGGCCGTTTATTGACATAAAGCCTAGTCAGCAGTTAGTATAATTTCTGAATTTTTCCTGATAAAAATAAAAATCTGGGTCCAAGTGTTGATAATTGGAATTCTAACAATGTCCAAATTTAAAACACCAAAAAAACTGTATAACATTTGTGACCAAATAAGCAACAATAACACCTGGAGGTGAAAAAAAAAATTCTTAGTCATGAAAACCAAAACATAGTTTAAAGATGTAATCACTAAGACTCCAGTCCTGGTTGATTTGGCGACACCTGTGGTTGCTGATGGTAACAGCAATTGTGCTTTAATAATACATGTCCAGGAGTTTTGTTCAAATCTACACGTGTATTGGCCACTGGGGGCAGCAAAGACCTCGAGCAGCTACTCTGTCAGAAATGCAACAGCAGAAGAGCCTCTCATGTACTGTATCTGTTAATGGCACACCAAAACACACAGTGGGCAGAGAAGACTCATTGCGTGACATTGTGTTGACAAAGAAAACTAAAAACGGCAGTCAGTAATGTTGTTGGAAACAGATTTTTGCATTTACTATCACTCAAAGGCCCACACTGAGCAGCTTTTGTCTTCCTGCTCAAGTTCAGTACATGCATGCAATGTTTTCGGTTAATTTCTCGTTCTAAAGGACAATGTAACTTTAACCTAAAATCTGCTTTGTGTAGTCAACAACAGTGGTTATCAGATTCAGATTTTGATTCTTACATTGTTTGATTCTGATTGGTACGAGAAAATATCTGACATCACCTTTTTCAACACAATCCCTCCCACTGCAAAGAGCATTTTAATACCAGGCTGAAAAGCCGTGTTTCAATTGCCCCTTTTCTTTAAAAGTTTCAATTCTGTTTCACTGGGGCACCTTTAACCACGCCTTACAGTGACATCACGGTGTACTGACACACCTTGAAGTACACTTCTACATCACTGCAACAAGGTGAGAAGTGGAGGTCTTTACAAGAAGAGTCCAGAAAAAAATCAAATATAGGTTTTTCAGGGCTGTAACTATTAACTGTAGTTAAAAAAACAGCTGTGTTGGCCTTACACATCACACAGAAATGTACAAGATTTTTAATAATAAGATGAGTCATAACTTAACCCACAAAATACACACACAAAGCTGGCATAGAAAGCAAGTTAATGACTTCACTCCATTGGCAGATTTTTAGCTAACTCTTTAGCTCCATACCAGACTATGTCTTGCTAAGATAGACATTTTTCCCAGTGCAAGCACGACCAAACACAAATTAGAACAGAGAAGGAAAATCAATTACGAGAACAAGAATGTTTCAAAACATCTATGGGGGGGGGGTCCTGCCTCCATTCAGCAAAGGTTCATGAAGTGAAGGCAGATTGGGATCAAACGCATCACGGTTAGCTGTATCCCATCATGAAATCATCCAATTAACACCAATAAAACCCTGTGATCGGGAAGAAGGGAGGAACAGGCAGGCAGAGAAGGGGTTGGAAAGATAGAAATAAGACCGGGGAATGAGAAAAGACAAGAAATGTTAACTGTGTAAATGCAGTTGGCAAAGAGAGAGACAATCGATAGAGAAAGAAGCTGCGAGATTAGAGAAAAGACTGGATCAGAGGAGGAGGAGGAAATCAGCAAGGTCAACAAAGACAAAGTGGCAGGAGAGAAAGTGAGTAAGAGAAGAAGAGGGTGGGTGGGTGAGCACAGTGTATCAGCTGAAAACTACGACAACCAAAAATCCCCAACTGCATTTTCAGGTATGAGAGAAAAAAAGTCTGTCTTGGTTTTTATTGCAAGAGAAAATTGAAGTGGCAGCTATTGAGGTCTATCAATTATAGATTCCATGATGACCTGACAAGGCTGAGTTACCACTGCTGCTGGAACATGCTCACACACACAGACATACTGTGGGTGAGCCTCAACACCTTAATGCTGCCCTCACTCACATTAATAAGCCTTTTGATCCCAGCTGAATAGATACACATCCATAAACCCATGATACTGTATCATGTGGTTACAGAGGTACTTAGCCATCTGAACCATAGATAAATCGGCTATTGAAGGTGTGTATCTGTGTGTCTGTGTGTGTCTGTGTGTGTGTGTGTGTGTGTGTGTGTGTGTAACCTCTGTGGATATAAACTTGTGAAACCCTTCCTTCCAACCCGAGTTACTGCACAGTTACACAGACACCATGAACATGGCAAAACAGGATTAGACAGCACATGGATACACTGTATCCATCTGGAGGAAGCAGCTCAGCTACACCCATATGCTGTATATTATATCACAGTGTATATATATATATATATATATATATATATATATATATATATATATATANATATAGCACATTACATCCATTCTTCCATTAGTAAAGCATACAAGATACCTTAAGTCCATGTCCCTGAGATCAGGTATTACCCTTTTCTGTTCATTTTGAGGCCTCCCCATAGTTTTTACACATTTCGTGTGTAATTCATATGTGTGTATGCGTCTATGAATGTAACCCTATGTACATTAATGGTGCCACTTAAAACTGTGCTTGCCACAGAGCATTAGCACGGCTTGTGGCGTGTTAACACCCGGCGCTGCGGCATTAAGTGTCGATGAGAGATGATACGGCTAATACGTGTTTATGTTCTGTCAGACAGCTTGCTCTGTGAAACAGTGTGTGTGTGTGTGTGTGTGTGTGTGTGTGTGTGTGTGAGAGAGAGAGAGAGGGAGAGAGAGTGAGTAAGAAGGGCGTGAAAGTCCTCCATCCAAACTATGTCAACTATTTAATTCTGTTCCTCTGAGAGACAGGACATCTGTCAAACAGAGACTTCAGCTGTCCTCTGCTTCTTAAGCTTTCCCAGAATCCCCATCTGTGGGTTTTTGAACACAGCTAGATCTGCTTGGTGTTGGGCAGTATCGCCTTACTGGCTAACACATTACAGTAATGTGATTTCCTTTTTCAGTAACGAGTAGTGAATGTGTTACTAACCACAGTATCACCGCTCCTTTACGGTGACATTTTGGGGGTTGGCTTGTTTGCTGTTTGGGTGTGCATTCTATTTTTCCTTAGGCTTCCTTAACATAAAAAACTATTTTAGCTTTAATCCAAACCTGACTTCTTCTTCAGTAAACCTCAAACCAACTTTACCCAAACCCTAACCCTAATCTCTGAGACCCCTAACCATAACCTGATGTTATCGGCAGCGCTACAGAAAACAATACTGAAAGAGGAAACAGAGAGCACAAGAGATATGCTAGCTTAGCGCATCAGCTAGAGGTGCGGTAGCAGCTAGTCTCTGCCAAAAGAGGAAGAATAGAACTTTAAAGAAGCTCCAAATTTGTCTTAGTAACATGTTATGTAACAATAACGTAGCTAATTACTTCTACTGTTGATGAATTACTAAACTAATGTAATAACTTAGTAATAACTAATAACTAGTGCTAACATTTTTCAAGTAACTTGCCCAACACCGGCACTGGTTTCTAAATTCTGCCATTGTTATTGTGGTCATGACTACTAGCTAGCAGGATGTTCTGCTACATGTAGCTATCTACTTACAGTCAAAAATGGCAGCAGTGTGAAAAATGTCTACTTGACATTCACAGTCTTGAGTATGAACATGTACAATTTAACATGTACAATAGGGTGGCCACACCTGTGTACTGACACCCACAAACACACTCTGTCCACTTGAGCATAATTCCTTCAAGCCAGTTAAGTTTACATAAAGTCTAAATCTTGTCATGCTCCCATAATCAAGGCAACATGTGTGCAGTGTTAACTCCTGTGTGTGTTTGGACACATACGTTCAACATCACCTTCCTATACTCTTAATTCACCCACAGTAATAGTGCAGCGTGTATGTCTATGTTAATGGTGTTATGTCTAATAACAGTGATTTGTTATGATGGGGCTGTAAACTGTGAGAGGACAGAACAAGAGGAGATGTGGAAGCAGGGATGGTGTTGAGAGGGTTTGAGTGTGTGTGAGCATCACATCTACATTTGTCCTTATGGGAAAATACACGTGTGTGTGTGTGTGTGTGTGTGGCTTGTGACCAGAGCGACAGGCGAATGACTCACCATCAGGAGACGACAGGGTCAGGACACATCTATCGGGGGATGATGACTTCATTACCTCTTGAAGATAGATGGAAACATGTCTTCCTTCACTCAGGGTAGAGTGTAAAGCTTTCCAAGGAGCAAACAGAGAAGGAGCTATTGAATCATATTAATTATAATACTGCTTTTTTTTTTTTTGGCTTGACCTATGCTGGGGGCTCAGCAGGGCATGCTTTGTTTGCCGTAGCCATTGATTTACTCTCATTGTTTTGACAACCTCCCCACCCCTTTTAGCAGGGACAGAGAAAAACAGGAGCTATGGATTTGTAATAATAATTCAAAACAGTGCTATAGATTTCTGTTGTAAAGCCAGGCTCACTGGCAGAATTGAGACTTATTGATCGTATACCCATGGCGCTTCTCATTGGCATCAACAATAGAAAAGAGCATCAGAATTTATTTTAGGGAGGTGAAACAAGTCATGCAGAGCCATGCATTATTCCATCTCTTTATTTCTCACTTTAACTTTCCCTCTATTCGTCTCCTTCACTCATTTTTCCATTTTGTTTTTCATCCTTGTTTTACCCTGACACTTCTATCGTGTCAGAATAAAACCAGTATCAATACATTAATGTTCTTGGAATACTCCATACTAAAGGCCTTGTCACACCAGCATTTTAAACGGCAAACTTTTGCGATGAAATCAATTAATGTCAGTGGAATTGCAGCAATTAGTGGATTTGCTTGTGGGGGTGAAGTAAATCTGCATGAATTTTTTGTGTCAAGTTCAAATTTGGTGAACTCTGACCTGCAACTTCACGCTGTTGTTAACCAATAACAAGCCGTCTTGACAGCACTGACCTTTGAGGGGAGTCCAAAATGGAGCTGTGTTGCACCGTCCACTCGTATTTAACCCTTCTCTGTCAAAGTATAAACTACTTTACAACAGAGAAATGGTTTGCAGACAGGAGAGTTAATAGTACAAATGTCTTTTGAATAAACTGTGTGACCTTATTGTCCGTTAGCGACCAAGCTAAGACGCTTACTAACTGATAGCTAGGTAGTTAGTTATAAAACTCTTTATTGAATCAAATAATGTACAATCCTGAGAACTAAATGCCAGGGGGAGTAAACCCACAGTGCAGAAAAACAAAATACAAAGAAGCTCAAGGAGCTATTGTTACGACCAGCACAAGTTCACTAGCTTGTTAACAGTTAGCTTGCCAGCTACAGGAGTAGGCCACCTACCAGACCTGTGAGTAGTCACTACATCACCAAACTTCTAGGATCAAATATTTTGCATAATGACCTTGAAACATGGCTAAGTCATGTCCTAGATCATTACAAAGCTTCACCAAAAACACATTAAAAAAACAAAGACAAAGAGATACTGGCAATGTAATATTAAATATATTGTAGGAGCCAGAAAAGTCAACAGCAGAAACAAGGAATAAACTGAGTTATTTTGTCCAAGAGGCAGAAACAAAAAATAACTGTGATTACATTGCTCCAAGTTCAAGGTGAGTCAGACACAGTTGAAACTATCAAGCATGTAACTTGCAAATAATTTCAAAGGGGCAAAGGGGCTGCTGCTGTGTCTTGGTGAGTGGCATTCATTAAGGTGCTGTCTCTGCTTTGTTTAGTCAAGACTGAAATAGCCTAGTTTGGGTCCCATTAGCTGGCTGGTTTGATGGGAGATTATTGCTTTTGAGAGTTCTCACTTTGTTCCCCCTTATGTGACCTTGAATGGATTTATATGTATTAAATTCTCTTTCAATTTGTGACTATTTCAACATTATACACTGTTGTGTAATGTGATACTTCTTTCTCCTTGAAAAAAGGAGACGTTAAATAGTAATGAGGACATCAAAATCTACCATTTTGTCTTCAGCACAGCACTCAGTTACAACAAGCCCTCCTCTGGCCTTCATGTACTCACGCTCTGCTTTGATAATCTATGTTCTAATACATTAATCTTGTCCTCTGGGCCTGTTTTGATGCTGATGTATTCATCCTCCTCACTCCACCCACAGGGGTAGAAGTGAACTTTTGTCTCAGTGTGCTGTTGTTGAGAAAGCCATCTGTGGTGAGGCTGTTCCTCGCCAAGGTGGGAGTTCTTCTGATGTGTTTTCTAGGGCCACGTTGGTGTGAATGTACCACAGAGTCATGTGTCAGAATCTCTCTGCATTGTATGTAATGCTTAAAGACTTAATATGCTTGAAACTAATTAGTTCGTATGAAGTGGGTTTGAAGCATACTGACACCTTAATTTTTCTCAGACATTCTTCTACGTTTGAAGGAGACAACCGAGCTTCAGAAATACACACAAATACACAATATTGTATACTTTTTTTGGATTAAACTTGAAATATCTCATTTCTGTGTAATGCACAGCTAATAACCTATCAAGATTTTGATCCCTTCTCTTCAGTTCCACCTTTAGAATCACACACGAGGTCAAAAAGGGAACAAGGAATGTCCAAAGAATCTGAGGTAGGCGTCTCACTCCTTCTGTCTCTTCGGATCTCTCCCTGCTCGTCACTGTCTGGCCGAGAATGAAATCACGGCGGCTGTATTGGCTTTCTGGAACACTCCTCAGCTCTGAATGGGAAGGTCACCCACAGCGTGGACCAGAGAGATTCAATTTAAAATCTGTACAGCTCACTGAGGAACACTCATCCTGTGCAAGTGTGTGTGTGTGAGTGGGAGATACTGACATGCAACCTTCTTCATGGCTCACAGTCATGCAGCCTCTTCAAATCAAAATTTGACACCACATCTACGGTACATTTCTGCAATCATACAAGCAGGACTGCAAATAATGTTGGTGGAACGCTTTAAATTCTATTCTCGGCTGAAGAAATCAACTTCCTTGTAACTCATAAACACATGATGCATGGCACCACATACACATACACACACCCTTCCACAGGGCCCAGAATGGCGCCGTCCGGGGCTGTGGTGGAACAGGTAATGTCGCCCATTGGCTGTATGCTCAACCCACCGGGGGCCAATAGGGAGATTGTCCCCCTCGGCCAGGAACCTGCCACAAAGACAGGAAGTGGAACCCTTCCACCTGATACAGCAGCGCTGCAGGGCCCCGGGGGAGAAACATTTCAGCGTGACGCCTGTGATGGATTTGCTGATATTCCCAAAATGTGTTTACCTAGGCGCACACAGACGGTAAGCAGCAGGCTGCTGAGCATACAATGGAGGCAAACAAGGCAGAGTGTAGCAGAGGCTGTACAGCAAATAAGGCCATGCTTCAAGTAAAAAGTTGCAAGGCATGGGAGGGAGAGGGAGGCTTTTGAGTCATTACTCATTGTTGTGTGTTGTCAAATGAGATTAACCCTTTCATCTGTTCAAGCCAAGCAACCACGGAGCAGTTCTCGCTTCAGTGACAGCTTGGCTCGTTCTCCTTTCTTCTCTCTTTTTCTTTGATGCAGTTCCAGACCAGCAAACAAACTCACCGTGTCCTTTCATCAGGCAGCAGCGTACCATAAAAAATGACTGGTGCGGACTGCACAGCAGCAGGCTGGAGTCCATTCAGTAGCGTGGGTCAGAGCAGGACCACTGTCACAGGTCAAACCCACCTACCCTTCCTCCTGTAAGACCCATCACTCAGACACGTTAAGTTCTCTAATAAAAATACACGAATGAAAAGGAATTATTGTAATCATACAACAAAAAGTTCAGATGGATGCTTACTGTAAGTCGCTATGGGAATATTGTAGCACATACACATAGCCAGCCTCCACCCTCAAAAATAATTCTTGAATGCAAAATTTAGCCTACCTCAGCAGCCTCCCGGAGGTGGAGGGGGCTGCACCTGGGGACGGGGGTGCTGTAGCATCCGCAGCACCTCCACTTCCTGCAGCTATGCATATACTAATACCATACATAAAAATAAAGACAAAAGCTTGCCATGCCATGGACAGCTACTTTCAGCTAACAATCCCACAATGCAATGCGTCACATTTTATAGATGCAAAAATGACACTCGTATGACACTACAGCTGTCAGTGATGACACAAAATGACGATGATTGATACATGTCCGCAATCTCAGTTTACTGTTTATAGGGAGTAGTGAATGTGTGAGTGATTTCGGACACAGCACAGGCGTTCCAGCTTATTCAACTATTGCATCAATTAGGCCGAGCATGTCACAGGCCTACAATGATTGTAAGATAGAACATCGCACCTGCTCCTGATGCTGGTGAAAACCAAAAGCTTGGAACTCCAAGTCCAAGTCAAATCTCTTGTAAAAGCAAGTTTTGAGTCAAGTCTTTTGGGGGGAAATCTTTAGTCATTTGCAAGTCTTTCAGGTCTCTGAATGTTGGCCATTTTAACAAATTCATTTCAAAGCTGCGTTAATAGTTTGTTTTTCTTACAAACTTGTGACTAAGCCCTTTCATAGAATAGGCCTAATAATTAAATGCATGCTTTTAAGTCTTAAGAAAAGTCTTTAAGGAGTAAAGAGGCGAGTAAGAGAAAGACTGACAGGATTCAGGTCCAACTCAAGTCTCATTTTTATGACTTAAGTCCAAGGCTCAAGAGACCAATAAATGCCATTGTAAACACACTGTTGAGTATCTGAGGCAACAAGGCAACTGTTGACTCTGAATATCTTCTGTAATGTGTGGTACATGATAGTGATTTTCCTCTGAAACCACTAAGTGTAGAACTTAAATGGTCAGTTTGCCCAAAATACACAAGCACGAATTCTCATTAACTATAGATGTATCTATCCATACCATACCATCTCTGAACCGCAAGTGGAGGTGAATGGAGTCTCATTTGTGCTGCCCAAATCATTCAAAAACTAAATTTTTTGTAGAAAGTAGTTCCAAAAAAAGCTGTACAGTGTATTGGGTTTGTGGCTGAAAATTAAGATACTGAAATCTCAGAATCACTGCAGAGAAACCCCAGATAACCTAGAGAACATGTGTCTCTGTGTGATTTGAGTGAGCTGACCCTTTCAGACCAGAGCCAACACATCTGTGCCTCTGTCTTTCCGTGCCCTTTTCCTGCGATCCATCTGCAACCATCTACTTCATCCCATTTTCCTCTCGTCTTCCCCTCTCTCTGTCCTCTCCCTCTCCTCCTGTCGTCCCTCCTCTCAGCAGCATGTTGTACAGTCTGGGTCTCTCTCTGGGGGCTGCACTCTGTGTGTATGTGCCTGGGATGGCAGACAGGCCTGACCCATTTACCAAGCGCTTTCCTCCCCCCTCCTCCTTCACTCCATCTCTCACTACCCGTTGTTGACTCGCTGTACATTTGTATGCATCCCTATCACTCGGCTGTGTGCTTGGTATGTATGCCTGTTCCATTCGTCTGTCCGTCTCATTTTCCCTCTCTTTCTGTTTTTCCCTCTAGAATGTGGGGGGGTAGGGTCTTTAGCCATTTGCATTCGAGAGGGAGTTTTACAGGATGCCACACACACACTCCCAATCCCTGTTAGAGACACACTCAGACATTCAGTGCGCAACATCTTAAGAGAGAAGACGAAGACAGGCGAGTGCGGATAATAAAAGGCACAAATATCACCGAAGGCAGGCAAGAGACGTCAGGTTGGACATCAGGGTGTGTGTGCATGCTGGTATATGGCAACCAGAGTGACACACACAAACATATTGAAGAAAAAAAAAAAGGCAGCCAGACATACCTTAAGAAAAAGTGTTCAAAGACTGTGTGCAGAAAGCAGAGAAGAGTAAAATGCACAAACTGTTTTTTATTGAGTGTGTTGTGATGGATGGGTGAGTGAACGAGCCCTTGATAGAGGAACGAGCCAGTAATGACCAAACTCAATTAGCCCGACT
This sequence comes from Maccullochella peelii, assembly GCA_002120245.1. Taxonomy (NCBI): domain Eukaryota; kingdom Metazoa; phylum Chordata; class Actinopteri; order Centrarchiformes; family Percichthyidae; genus Maccullochella; species Maccullochella peelii. Next base: position 10,281 of record LKNJ01002055.1, read on the forward strand.
GTGTGCGTCTGTGTGGGGCGAAGCCTCTGGCCCGTCACTTACAGCACAGAGAGACTCATAAATCCTGATTATTCAAGCTAACAAGAACTTGCTCCCATCTCAATAAATCACAAACAGGTAAGTACACAAGCAAGGAGCATCGAACACAACCCGCATTCAAACTGTACGAGCATCACGCACACTCACACGGAGATACGTACATGCATGGTAGCCAGGTTGTTTGCTTAAGTAAAGAGCTTAATAAAGCCTCACATCTGAGAAAACAACCGGTGGCACAGTCTAGACACTGACAGACAGGACACACACGCTGTAGACCCCAATTAGCTGACCCTAAACTTAACACACACACACTCTTTCTGTCTCTTTTTGTCTCCCACACACATCTCCCAAAAATGTCTCCTCATGTGCCAAAAATATCACTTTTCTTGCTAGTTTTTGTGTTTGACAAACTTTCAAACTTGGTAAAATGCTGTCGATTTTTTCTTATTGTAGTTTATAAATAGCTTTTAAGGAATAGTTTGACATTTTGGGAAATATGCTTCTTCATTAGCTTAGCACAAAGACTGAAAATGGGAAACAGCTAATCTCAGCAAGAAAGTATATACTCCCAAAATGTTGAAATATTGCTTTAAAAAGTCTTCATGCAGAGTAGAATATCAGATTCCATAATTGTCTCTCTTTGATGAGATTTATGCAAGGGATCCCAATGTTGCTGGTGCAGCATTCAGTGTTTAATTGTCTAACTGTATGTAACAGTGTATGGGAAAATAATAGCCGTGAGAGGGAAGCCTATAATATGTCATCCTCACACATACTCTAACTGGCTCATTTCTAATGAATTGTACTGGAATGGAGCTAGGAGAACCCACCGTGGGAAGCTGGAGTCATTTTAGTGGTGGCATTAGCCTGAACCAGAGCTGCTCCCTCTGGTCAACACTTGGCTTCTTTCATCCCGAGTCTGGTAGCTGTTGTTCCTCCTCCGAAACCTCTTCACAACATGAAATCGAATCCCTCTCTTTAATTCCTCCAACCTGCGGCTATAACTGTGGTTTTGGAGAGAGGAGAGTCCGGGGCTGATTCCATGAGGTTAATGTTGTACTGTAACCGCAACCTCTCCCTCTCTTCCATCTTCACTTCTTCTCAGTGTTGACAACACTACTGTCTGAGCTGTCAGTCATCTGTCTTCACACCATCTCTCCACACACACACACACACAGACAATGTTGCTATTGATGCTGGACAGTCTGGGTGTGTTTGGAAATCTATATGCAGGATTTTGTGGCCAGACTGGGTCAAGTGGACATTGTTCTGGGGCCAGACAAACAGACGTACATATTGAGCCAAGCAAAAGCGCACGCACATGCAATATGTTCACCTTGATCCGTCTTTACCCTTCTCCTCTCTCTCACACACACACACACACCGAAGGACACCAGTGTATAAGCCAAAGCCGGAGGCAGCGTAACAACATCAAAGATTGAGCGAGTTGCGGCAGGAGGAAATTGCTGCTCCACCTCGGTCTGGCGGGATGACATCAGAGGCGTGGGTGGTAGAGGGGTGTCAGGGCCTGTAGGGAAAGGCGTTGGTGGGTGAGGGCAGGACGAGAGGGGCAGGAATCGGGCTGGCCGGGGAGGGTTAGCTCCTATCATTAACAACCCTGACGTCATGGCATAACATGGGAAATGGCCCGGGAGAAGGTTTGGATGTGAGCGGGGAAAGTTTGGGAATAAATTTGCATCGACTTATGCGTTTTGCCTCTACTTTGGGATTGAGATGTGAACTGAAGTTTAGGCTGTGACTCAGCAATGGCAGGGAATGTGATTTTTAATCCACTGGTTTTGGAGTTCAAATATTTTCATACTTGACACAATTTAAGTGACACTCCTGTCAAACAATAAAATTAAGTGAATCCAGGAAATGTACATTACACTTTTGGTTACCTAAGAAAATCTTCATTATAAGCTCCTTAAACTCATACAATACACAAATCACAACTTCCTTAAAAATCCAGCATGTCTGCCCTCATAGTGTAACAAAACGAAAACTCTTGCCCCAGCAGATGACATTTGTAATCTGTCTACCGCATCAATTGTAGACAATTTATTTACTAGCAAATAGCCCTCTACTGCCAGGACAAATATGTCTATACACTGCAAATGTAATTTAGCCATCTCACTCTTGTTATTGCGTTTTTCCAGTCAATACTGTCCTGATTCAGAGGATTTCTAAAGGAAAAAAAGCAGTGCGAGCATGCTGAGGCACTTTTGAAAATGAGTTGTACAATTGATATCTTGTCAGCGTAGTATTATGCTCCTAATGATGATGACACATGACTTGTCTAGTGGTGGGGGAATAGGCACTCAAGGTTTTTACATTTATATAAATGTATTGACTATGTGCTGTGCCCCTGCAGCACTGTTGACAAAGTGGATAACTGATAGCAGCAGATGGGGTAGACTGGGTATGAATGAGGTTTGTGGAGCTAATATGCCCTCTAGTGGTAGATTCATATAAGAGATGCCAATTAAAAAAATGTTCTTCTCACTTCAGTGTTCAGTCACTTACACATACATACTGTACATGCATAGATATGGCACATATACTGTCCACAATAAGTGGAATGTGATCAGTTATATCACCAATTAATATAAATACAGATGTACTGAAGTAGTAGTAGTAATGTAAAACTCAAAGAAATGCTAAAGTGACAAACGAGTTATATTGAGTAGTATGGGCCAAACTAGCCCAAAGTCTAATTTTCACTGAAAAGATTTATTATACACAAAATATTTTCAAGGAATGATTAATCCAGCATAGTATTTCCAACTTCAATATTCCCTTTTCTTGCAAGCATTTGGGAAAAATTGTACAAATCCATGGTATTATGGAATGTAGGAATAAAGTGGCTACGTGCCATACAACTTCCGTTGAATGAGTTATGTCTTACAGATACACTTGAAAAAAAACATACATTAAGAATTTTGAAGTAGAAAGGTTAGAAACTGAAGACCTCTGACCAAGTTATGAGTTACAGTCCTGTGTATGTTTGCCACTCACTTTGTGCTCAGGAATGTCAAGGACTACATTTACAAAGATGTGGAATTTTATGACACTATGAGCAGCATAAAAGTGCACCATCTTCAAAAGTGGAAAACAACTAAAAACAACAAGGACAGTACAACCATCTGCCAACTCTGCATCACCCTCCTCTCCATCTGTCCATCTGTCAACCAGGGCGCCTGTAGCAGGCCTCCTGGTAGGAAGTAGCATTGATAACACTGAACATGTCTCTCCTGACAAAAGAAAGGAAGTTCTTTAGAGGACAGAGGGGCTGGTTGGCGTGGCGGTCGTGGGAGCGACAGAAGGTGGTGTGAAATGTCACATCCTCGCCGTTGTACAGTACCCTGATGAACAGCTCCCCGTTATTCGCCTTTGACTTTTCACCTTTGCCAGCTCTCTTCTTCGGCCGTCCTTGCATCGCTGGGGGACTCTTCCACAGTTCAAAGACTACTCTTGCTGCGAAACGGGGAAAGCGGGCCTGCTCTAGTCCCAGGGCGCTCAGCAACGGGGCCATGGTAACATCATGGGCTGAAGAGAGGGTGAAGATCTCCTCGCCCCCTGCACGAGGCTGTCGGCCAGCTTCACTGTCCTTGGCAACACGCTCCATCTTGGTGGCAGTTCGGTTGAGGTAGGGGTACATGGCCAGGATGGCGTATTTATGGTACAGCCCCACTCTTCTCCGATCCACCTCATCATCTAGCTGCTGTCGACGAATCACAGCAAACTGTGCCATTGTCAGACATCCACTGGTGCCACCAGCTCCCATGGGAACGCATGGGAAAGAAATGCCGTGGCACAGGTGGCACAACAGGGAGTCTATAGGGTTTGCAGCTCGGAGCTGGCGGGTGAGCAGACCCAAAGTCCGTGCCATATCAGCGTAAGTCCTCTCGAGTTCGGTATCACTCACTCTGAGCCGATACTGCCTCCTCTGCTCTTCCTCTAGGTATCTGTTCCTGGCGGGGCAGTCACAGGCCGAGCCGCAGAACAAAGTGCTCCACTGGTGCCGCACGGTCAGTTTCGTCCAATCAAAGTCCGGGAGGAAGCCATAGAGGAAGGCCAGTCCGCTCTGAAGAGTGCGACTCTTACCTGTGGTCTCAACCCAGACTTGGCGGGGCGACCAGTTGGAAGGCAGGAGATTGTGACGCTTGTAGGCTTGGTGGAGGTGCTGCCCATTGTGCAGGTGCTGCACCACACCTGGAAAATAATGGAAACAAGGTGGTTTGTTTGATATTTATACCTGATTAATGCTTATTAACCTGTGCTTGTTAGTGTCAAGACGGACAAAAGGCTCTACTGAATGAAATAAGACATTAACTTGTAGATTCATTCATTAGCTAGAAAGATTCATGTGTAGAACTGACTCTAAAGCAACGCTTGAAGCTGATTGTAAGTAAGTAAGTAAGTAAGTAAGGTATATTGGTCTACGAAGGTTCAGCTTTGTTTAAGATGATTAGAAAAGCGTCTGGTCTTGGTGGCGATCTTCCCTGCCTACCTGTCTGCGTGAGTTCTCCCATCTCACAGGCGCTGTGGTTGGGCAGACGGGGAACAGAGCTCAGTGGTGACTCCCAATGGCCACGCCCTCCCAGGCCCATGTGACTGATGAAGGAGTTCAGCAGTGGGTGGGAAGGCTTCCTGATGGAAGAAGGTAAAGTGTTGTATAGTGCACATTATTTTCAGATAACCGCACAGCCTCATCAGCAATCTATATTTATAGTAAGAGTGAAAGGATGTTCATTTCCTGTGTTATGGCATTTTGTTGGAAGTTAAGTTTTCACTTAAACAAGAGTTTTATTTTGACCACTGGCAAGCAACCATGGTATAAGCAGCATAATCAACTTCAATCCATATCGTTATGTGAAATAATGCACCACGCATAGAAAAACGTTAATGTTTTAAACTTTTTCTAATATTTTAAGGACCAGATCAGATATAGTTACACAGTTTCACACACTGTTACTAGAGAGCTTCAAGTTAAAAACACAGCTACAACTGTTGGCCCCTGAGAAGCAGTTACAGGAACTGTTTCATTGTCCCTGTGTGTCTAACCTCAGGGCAACAAATACATATTTTGAATGATGATGCAATACATTTTATTGCTTTAAAAGAGTGATAGTCATTTTTTTATATACCCAAAGATATTCAATATACAGTGATATTAAACAGAGAAAAACGGGAAATCCTCAAATTTGAGAAGCTGAACCAGAGAATGTTTTGCTTTTTTGCCTGAGAAATTATTCAAATGACCATTCAATTATTGAAATTCTTGTCAGCTAATTTTCTGTTATCTACTAATCAATTACTCGACTTACATTTTCAGTTATCAAATATTCTATTTGATAACGTCAATTTGGGCTACGAAAAATCATAGTCCCTACTCGACTTAACAATTATTTGATCAATCAGGAAAACATCTTATTAGTCAATAGTGAAAATAAACACAGGGAGGGCCAATGACATCATTTCATTGTCAATATACAGAAAAGCTATTAATTTATGAGAGGATATTTACATGTTTGCATGTGCGGGCCACTTCCTACATCTAACACCAGGTGTCTCTCTAACACAACGCTGCTGGACTACAGCACTGTTCAAAATGTGTGGGAGGGAATATGGGAGATGGAGCTATAAAAAGATGAAAGAATTTGTTGCCTTGGGACACACACTCACATATATACACACACATATGTGAGCACAAACACATACACACCCACGACACACAGGGATAAGGGCAGCAAGAGGAGCAGTCAGTGATCTAATAGATTAGAGATGATTGAAGATTACAGTTTAATATAACAAATCTGTGGGGGCTGCAACTCAGCTCGCTCAGATTAAAAGGAGCGCGCACTGTTTCCATAGTGATCATGAACTGGTTCAGGAACACGGCACAAAAAAACGACCTTCTGTCATTACTCTTAAATCACGCGCTTGATTGTTGTGACTGACTGAGAACAGTAAACTTAATCTGGCATCTGCAGCCACCAGCTACGTTATAAAAGGACAATCACACTAAAAGGACAATTTCCCTTTGTCAAAATAAAAGCTTCAAAGCACCGCTCTTATTTCAGATGAAAGCACTACCCTACATTTTCAATTTTTAAGGGAATTGTTTCCTTTTGTTGTCACGATGCATCAGCAGTTGTGTAACCATCTATCCACTCACCTCTCTCTGCATTATCCCACTTTAATATTCACTTACACAGTAATATATGCACCACGTGAAGTGAGTGAGGTATTGTGCCCACCAGTGCTCCAACTCTGCTGTCATCAGCAGATCAGTTTGCTGAGGGGAGTTTGGGACAGTCTAGATTTAATTGGCTACACTGGGAGACTGGATGTCAGTAGATCATGGGGACACTAATGTGGACAAAGAGCCAGCCAGGCTGTCTATTAGGCTGATTGTTGCTAACCAAAGATTACAGAGCCCAATTACATTAAGCGGGGATTATTATCACTGGATAGGACAGGGAAAGAGATTAGTGATGAGGAAGGATGGGATAGAGAGATGAGGAAAAAGAGGTAGGATAAATGAGGGGGAGGAATAAACAGAAATGGAAATGAGATGGTGTGATCTAAACTTGGGGAGAGTGCAAGGCTGAAAGTAAATGGAATGATTGGTGCAGAAAGATAGAAACCCTCACAAAGACTGTAGGATGACTAAGAGGAAAGAGAGAGGAGATGTTCCCCGCTGAAGAGAGCTCAGTTAACCGCAGACGGAGACAGTGGGTCGACAAGCTGGTGCCAGCACACACACACACACACACACACACACACACGACTGAGCTCTCTGTAAGGATCCAGCCCTGGGCATATGCTAGTTCAGATCCCTGTAATTACACCCTGGTCTAAATAAAAACACAAACTACCTACATTATTACGAGGACACACAGAAATATGAAATACGCTTTTAATATTCAATCTCCCTGCAAACCAGGCACATTCAAACCACAAAAAACCCAAACACACTTTTCAGCTGATCTCACTCAGCCTCAGTGTGGCAGCTCAGTAATATCAACTTTTCAGCTTTGTGAGCTTTCACTGTTTGCATCTATAAATTTTTCTGCTTGTTTCTGTGTACCTTCATTCCCCTTAAAACTGGACTTTGTCTCAAGTGTTGCTATTAAACAAGACTAAACGTCTACTGCCATGCTAGCGGCTCTGTGAGGCTGCACTTAAGCACAGCGGTGCTTTGAGCTAAATGCTAATGTCAGCATGCTAACATATGTGTGTTTCCACCCACCTGTTATTATGTGCATTTTTAATTTGCGCATACAAAGTGGAGTGGAAACGCAAAAAAGAAAAAGATTTTTTTTTTTAAACTTGCGAGAAATATCGTAAGAAAGTTTTGGCGCTTTGCTGAAGTGGAAAAGTTGGTGTATCGATAAAGAGCAATGGAAACAGACTGGACAAATAAATCATGATGAGCATGAAGCATGTGTCTTAAACGTCCACTTAAGCTTCCGCTTCACTGAAGAGACTAAAAATAGCTGCATACAAAAACAAATTTCATGACAGTCCATATGACAGTTTTCAAGATATTTCACTCTGAACTACAAATATTAACCTCATGGTGGCCTTAGATGAAAAGTCGAGATCACCAAAGTCAGTAGGATTCATACTGTGGTACTGTGGACTACCATGGATGTCTGTACAGTTCATGGCAATCCATCCAGTAGCTATTGAGACATTTCAGTCTGGACCAAAGCAGACAGTAGTATTACTATAGTATTTACATTATTTGGTCATTTATTGCTAGCAGCGTGAGTTAGGTCTTGCAATGAAATTATGTAAGTCATTGTGTCCTTGTGTGTTAGACTTGGTCGTAGATAAAACTGGTTTCATAATGACAAACCAACCCTACCTACAAAACACCACGAGCCAAAATATGCATGAGCAAGTATATAACAGCCACCAAAACAAGACGTTTATATGTTCTAGATCAAAAATGTATGTTTTACTTAATAATTTTACTATTGAGTCTCTTATAGCATCGCCCTGCTTCTCTCTCTCTCACACGCGCACACACACGATGATATATTCACATTTGGGAGAACCACAGCCAGAGGATACAACTGTTGGCCATAGAGCAGCTGCCGAGCAAAGGGAGGAGATGCTTGCTCATTTGGTGCCGTTTTAGAAGAGTCAATTAAGTTTGTCAGTTTCTGAATAGAACCCAACCTCCATCATAAGAGGATTGTGTGCTGGATGGCCTACTTTCAGCTGGAGTTCAAAGACCAAGGGTAGAAAAAAACATATCTAATAATTAGATGTGCACAGCAGCTCAACTGCATCCTATCAATCTGAAATGCAACTGTGTGTACACTGTGCCAGCTCTAAAGATTACAGCGTGCCCACTCCGTCCAGATGTGCAAAGCTGATGTGGCTGCAGTGAAAGCTTTGTGCAAAATTAAGTCATTGGCTAAATCTGAACTCAGGTACACGGCTCAAAACAGAGGATTGGTGACAGGGAATTTATTGACCATATGGTCTAAATAAACCATTCAATGTGTGCACACATCAAAACCATCTGACCAAACTCAATTTTCTGGAGTCAAAAATAGCAGTTTGTAGTGTATACACACGAGTTTGCATAAATTGGAGTTAATGTATACACAGAGAAAGTGGGTGTGAAAGAGCTGATTTCAGACTTCTCGTGAAGCTGAAGTACAGAGGCATGCAGGCTTTTAATAGCTTCCTATCAGGAACTCTCATCTAGACCTCTTGAAAGAGCAGCAGAGCAAGAGAAGATACAGATGACAGAATGGAGCATAATGAATTAAAGAGATAACAATATTAAAATGAGTGTGTGTGTGTGTGTGTGTGTGTGTGTGTTTTCCACCCACATTTCTGTGAGTTTCTGCAGCAGCAACAGCTCTGCCTTACCAGAGCTGCTCAGAGAGCATGTTGCTCAAATCAAGCGAGATAAGACCGTCAACAACTCTGCCTCAACAGACCACACACACGTAAATGTGTCTTATGTGTATCCATTTGCACCGAAGCGCAGGAAAACAGATGTAGCAAATCGAACCCACCCGCTATCGCTGACACATGCAATAACACTGGGAAAGCAAGGGAAGTGCATCTGCTAAGGCATTCTTGCGTTTAATGCCCACACAGATCCTGATATTTCTAACATAAAACTAATTCATTTGGTTACTGTTTCTTGGAAGTCTCACAAATAGCACAGACAAAAAGAGTCTAGAACTGCTTTCTATTTAACACAGTGTGCTCATTTTCTGACAGCTACTATCAAGCCAGCAGTTTTAGTAGGAGGATATCAGAAGCCACTGCAGTAATTGGCGCCTCACTCTCTCCCACTTTCCAGCAGGTCTTGTTAGGCATTAGAAGAGGCTGGGGCTCTGCTTGGGAAGCCTGCTTCAATCCCAGTGGCATGTTGTGCCCTTTACTCTGACCTGGATTAATTGAAACTGTGGGCATAAAGCCTTTATCTTCAGACTCCAATGAAAAGTGTAAGCCTTCATTAAGCTTTCTTTGTTTCTCTGTTGTCTTCATAGTATTACATAACTGAAGCATAATGGGGCAAAACACCATGAACACCTTGCAATATAATGAAATTCAATGTAACAATATCACAAATGTGTTTTTGTTTTATGCCCCTCCACTGCTCGTCTTACATAGCCACCCAGCAAACCTTGCTTGATGAGAACGGTTGTATATTGCTGTGTTAATACTGTTGTCTGTTGTTGTATGTGCATTTCTTATAATTTATAATGTCTGTTGTTTTATTGTCTAGCTTATTATTTTTTTGCCTGTGCCTTTTTTGACTTATACACACTGTTTGTTATGTACTTTGTAACAAATGTTATTTTTATTTGATTTTTGAGGGTGCCATTTATTGGCACACTGCACACCCCAAGGACTACATATTAAAATGAGCTTCAAGGCTAACTGTGGCTAGTATTAGTACTAGGTAGTAGTAGTATGAACTCGTTTCTGACATATCACCCAAAAATTGAACACTATAAGCTCCACAACAGTAGTTTTTTATTGCAGGGTGATTGTATTGGATTGCATTATACTTAGTTATTCATGATACATTCATGAACGTGCAGTGTTGCACTGTATTGTCTTGTTTTTCTGTAGTTGCAGGAAATGTCTTTATGCCACGTACAGTAGGTGCTTACCTAGATGCTTAGATGTTGTACTATATATTCTGTAGGAAATGTGTGTGTACCTGCTGATGGACAGGGTGCAGTCTATGGCGGGCCGTTTAGTCTTGGGGATGTAGTAAAGTGGGTAGCGGTCACCATGGCGAATCATCACCTGGACAGACAGCAGCTTGTAGTCAGCAGGACTGTGACCTGTCAGAGGGGACACTCATCAGCATTCACAAGTTTCCAATGTAACAAGTAATGTAAAGAACTGCTACTTTAATATCAGTGTTAGGTTTACCAATACTAAGACTGTTTCACTTTTGTTATCAATTATCCAAGTATTTAGCAGTTAGATTATTAAAGAACTCAATGTTGAACAAATGGAGACTTTTGTTAGGGTGCTGGACGTGAGGTGAAATCCTCCATGCATTGTGAGGAGCTTCCTTGTCTTTATATTGGTGGCCTCTATCTCCTCTTTTGGCCAGATTATTATGCCAGTGGGGTATCTGATGACGGGCAGGGCATAGGTGTTGATAGCTCGGACCTTGTTATTTCCATTCAGCTGACTTTTCAGGAGTTGCCTTACTCTGTGGAGGTATTTGGCTGTGGCTGATCTTCTTGCGGCCTCTTCATGGTTCCCATTTGCTATGTGGCCTTCTGGTAGTCTAATCCCTTAAATTCTGACTACCTTCCCTCTCTTGGATACCATCCGGTCACACTTATCTAGTCCGAATGACATTCCAATGTTGTCGCTGTAGATCATGGTGGTGTGGATCAGTGAGTTGATGTCCCGCTCACTCCTGGCATACAGCTTGATGTCATCCATGTAGAGGAGGTGGCTGATGGTTGATCCATTCATAGGCTCATAGGGTTCAGACTTATGCAGAACAGCAGCGGGGACAGAGCATCTCCTTGGTATATGCCACACTTGATGGTGACTTGTGCAATTGGCTTGCAGTTGGCCTCTAGGGCTGTTTTCCACAGCCCCATTGAGTTCTTGATGAAGGTTCTTAGAGTCCTCTTAATGTTGTACAGTTCCAAGCAATCCAGAATCCATGTGTGAGGTATCGAGTCGTAGGCGTTCTTGTAGTCAATCCAGGCAGTGCACATATTGGTGTGTCTGGTCTTACAGTCTCGAGTGACTGCTCTATCTACAAGCAGCTGGTGCTTTGCACCTCTGGTGTTCCTGTACTGAGCCACGTGCCTAGTCATCTTAGCCACTATGATCCTGACAGGAGCTTCCATGTTGTGCAGAGGCAGGTTATTGGCCAGTAGTTGGATGGGATTGCTCTTTTCTGGGGATCCTTCAGGATCAGGACTGTCCGGTCTTCAGTTAACCACTAAGGGTGGGTCCCATCCATTAGCAGCTGGTTTATTGCTGCCAGGCGTTCATGGAACACAGTCAGCTTCTTTAACCAGTAGGTCTAGATCATGTCAGGGCCTGGTGCTGTCCAGCTCTTCATACTTGAGACTCTTTCTTGGAAGTCTGCCACTGTGATGGTTACTGGATCCTGTTCAGGGAGGTTGCTGTGGTCTGCTCTCAGATCCACTAGCCACTGGGCATTGGTGTTATGTGATGCCTCTTTCTCCCATACGTTTTTCCAGTATTGCTCAGTCTCCAGGCTTGGTGGGTCTGCTGTCATGTTATTATTACCCTGCCACTGAGAGTACACTTTGGATGGTTTCGGTGGAGAACATTCTGTTTATTCTCGTAGCTTCTACTTTTCTGGTGTATGTCTTCAGGCGGGTGGCCAGGGCTGTGAGTCTTTGTTTGGCAGTCTCCAGGGCCTCAGGTATGGGCAGCTTGTTNCCTTTCTGTAGTTCTGATAGCTGGCTAACTTCCCTCCGTGTTGCCTGAATCTTGGCCTTCAGCCTCCTTCTCCATGGAGGATACTGCTCCTTATGGCTTTTCTTGCTCATCTTGTAGCCAAGCATCTCAAGGACCACTGTTGATGTGGTGTATATCAGCTTGTTGGTCTCAGTGATGTTCAAAGTAGGGATTGTCTGTAGTGCTGCATTCACATCTTCTAGTAGACTTTCAGAGGGTACTTCACTTAGTCTTGGTAATCGGCCATGGAGGTTCCAGGTGTCCAGCTTGGTTATGATCTTCAGTCTCAGGTCAGCTGCTCTTGTGTTAAGCCTCTCTGCATTGTATAGGCTTGTTGTTACTGGGGCTTGGTACCCAGTCTCGGGTGGGGGTGGGGATGATGATGATGATGATGATGATATCTCCCCCCTGACCTGTTGTTTTTTTATATTTTTATTGTTTCTATATATCTATCTCAATAGATAGATGGATAGATAGGACAAATGACTGCCAATGTTTCTCTGTATCTGCTGAATGTGCAAATAAGCTAATGTTTGTTAGCTATAAAAACTTAAAAGGTGATGATATGTCAGTGTTAGTGTTGTCAGCTACAGCTTGTTTCTGCTGTCCCTGAATCACTTGTAAGATCCTTTTTGTTTAACCATAAACACTGTCGACTTCCTGCAACAACTCACCTCTTGCAAGATTTCAGAGAGACTTCTGTTTGTGGTTAAACAAAACTACTACTGGACCAGTGCCAAAACCTTATGTACCGATTAGTCATTTAGACCCCAAAATATGTAAAAAAAAATACCAGAGTTTCCCTTTAAGCAGCAGCACGAGAAACATCAAACGCATTTTTTCATTGTCAGTAAGTGCAAAGAATGGACTGGGCTGTGAGTGTGTGTGTGTGTATGTGTAACAGTAAATTAAGAAGATAGGAGAAACCAGGACACTTTGAAAATGATCATGTCACAGGGAAAATAACACCACCTGAAAAAAAAATTCTTGTTTGTGATTGATTTTCAATAACTTCTGATCTGAATCTAAAAGACGTAATGGATTCTTCTTTGTTGGAGACAAAACTGTCATCCAGAGATAAACAAGAGTAAAATTCAATTAGCAGTGGCAGGTATAACTTGTCTCAGGCGGTGAAGGATATTTGTACCTCGAGCTGTGCTGACTTTTCAATGGAGGAAAAAAAAAAAACAAGGCTCCATGCTGCTGTGCTGTAGAGAGAGAGCACTGCAGCATTATGGATGGTGCAATCTAGGGGAAATTACTTTCGCACAATTAATACATCCCCCGAGTCCTGACACACTAAATCTGACATTATTACTATATTAAGTATTTATACGCTGTCCATCAAATTGGGTGATTCTAGCAGCGGGAGAACTGATCTAAATTTGTTTTTAATGCTCTGAAACAGTCAAGCTGTGACACTTGCTGCTGCTAAACTGGAAAGAAATTAACTTAGTTAATCTGATATCGCGGGTCTCAGATCAGTTCAGATTTAAGTCTTTCACAAGCCCAAATAGTAGATGTTACGAAGCTCAAAATCACATATTACTTCCATGTGCTGGCAGTCTTTAGTTAGAGTAGAGTAGACAGAGTTTATTTGTCAGTGTGCAGGTCTCACCCTCCCAGGCCTGCTCGGTGCGGTTGGGGGTGTTGCAGTAGCCATAAGCCTCAGATATGGGGTTGAGCTCCTGGATGTGAGGCACCGGGAACACTCTCTTTCTGCTCTTCCCCAGAGCCACCCCAACACTTCCATCTACAGCCTGGAAGGGTCGCTCCTCCACTGTGGGAGTGATGGGAATCAGGTTCACTATAGAAGAGAAAAAATGTTAACCAAATGTTATGGCAATCCAACAGTTATTGAGACACTTCACTTAAAACCACAAATGTGAACCTCATAGTGACGCTAGATGAATAGTCAAGGGATCCCCAAAAGACATCTGTCATCTTGGAGCCATGATTGCCTGAACAAAATGTTGTGTTAATCCATCCAGTAGATGTTGAGAAACCTTGACCTGATAATGGCGCTACATGAAAAGTCAGGGGATCACCGAAGTCATTTAGGTTCATCCATTGGAGACCATGGACATGCCAAATTTCATGGCAATCAATACAATAATTGTCAATATATTTCACTAAAAGACAAAAATGTCAACTTTATGATGGCACAAGTGGAAAAGTCAGAGGATCCATCATCTAGGGACCGTGAATGTCTGTACAACATTTCATGGCAATTTATTCAATATTTGTTGAGATATTTCAGTCTGGACCAAAGTGGAAGACTGACTGACAGACCAACTTTGCCATCACTACAGTCATACCGCTAGCATGGCTAAAAAGATGGTCATTTTGGAAACTGATAACGTAAAGGATCTTAAACCGGCTAAATGTGCAGATTTAAGAAACATTTACAGGCAATAAATCATAAATGGGAACAAGAAAAGTTAAAAGGCCAACTGGCGGAGCAGTGACAGAGTGGCTAAAGTTAAGAAAACCAATTCAACTGTAGTTCATCTCCATGTCAACAGCTCTGTACCCCCAAAACCCCTCACTGCTACCAGTGTGTTGCCTGGACACCAGTGACCTGTGACCCCTGGGAGAAATGGTCCAATAGAAGCAGAGATGTTGTGGGAACTGGAAGGCCCATTCACAAAGATCCAACTCTGAAGAAAAAGAAGTTGAACCCATATGGCCCTTTGGCAAGATGGACATCCAAATCCTACTTATGTCACACATCAGGAATCCAAGCTGGCAAGTCAACTGTGCAAATATCACATCCTGCTGCAGAGAAAGAAGAGAGGCCCTGCCTGCCTGATCATAAAGCACAAAGAGCTAATGGTTTCTCATTGCTATAACAACCCTCAGACTTCAGTTATCTATACTGAGTGTAGGTGTATACAGTGTGCAGTGGGTAAAGCGTCTCTCTCTAGCATTCACACAGTCACACATACAGTTTTCCACTTCCTCTTCTTTCCAGATGGGCTCACAAAGTTCAGTGGTGCAGACAAGACATTTTGTGCAAATATCCACTTATGTCTGCTCTACAAATGTCTTTATTTATCTGTCACATGCATTATCTGAGACAGCGCTCAACAAAGTTTGACAACACCCTGTAGGAATGAGGCTGACTCCACTGTACTCCTTTCATTTACAAAATTATACTTTTTAGTCCAAAGAAACTGGGAAGTTTGGATTTGGAAGGACATTAAATATCCTTCTGGACTATCAATTTGGTGTTCACAAAACTGAAATTTGCCCATCATTTTCACCTTACTAAAATAGTGTAGGTCTCATACAATTTATCTGACAGAATATTAATAATCATATGAACCATCAAGCAAAAATGCCAAACCTTTACTGGCATTAGCTTCTCAAATGTGGGGTTTTGCTGCTTTTCTCTGTTTTACGTCATTATAAATGTAATATTGTTGGGCTTTGGACCTTTGGTCGGACAAAACAAGCAATCTGAAGACATCACCTAGGCTCTGGGATGGGCATTATTAACTATTTTCTGGCATTTTATAAACTGATCTATTATTCGTAAAAAAATAAATAATCTGGAGTTGAAATGATTAGTCAATGAACAATACTTTTTCAAGCAAAAATGCAAAACCTTTCCAGTGTGAGGATTTGCTGCTCTTCTTTGTCTTACATATATGGCAAACTGATTATCTTAGGGTTTTGGACAAAACAAGCAATTTGAAGATGTCACCTTGTGTTTTGGGCAATTGTGACAGGCATTTTTCACTATTTTCTTTGTTTATAGACAAAACAATCAACCAATTAATCAATGCTGAAAATTATTTTTAGTTGCAAAAAAAAACTTGGAGCACCATGAATGCTTAAAACGTCAAACGCAAATTGTTGTACAAAATGTACTATATTGCAACATGACCAATTTTGGGGAGGAAAAACACATTTCCGGGAGATTCACAAACATCTGAGGACAAAATGAGATGACTGAGTCACGTACCCTTCACCTACAGGATGCAGACTTTAACTTCTACAGCCAAATCCAACTTCTTCTCTCTTCAACAGAGACATTATTGTATCACTTCATCTGAACAGCTGACACAATTTAAGCACAAGCTGTTGAAATGGCTATGCAATAGAATGCATACGATAAAACATCTAAGATGTTAACGTGATTGACGAGAGCAAAGTTCACATACTGAGCACAAAACAAAGACATAAATGAAAGTCCAACAAAGCCAAGGTCCAGCCAAATGTTGTTGAGGTTTACTTATTGTTTGGCACTGGGAACTGCACCTAGATCAGCAAAGCAAGATATCTTTAAGTTAAATAAGTGGTGAAATCCATGTGAAGATCTTCTCCATTTCTAGATGGTGAGGTGTAAGGTCTTCATAAAAACACTTTTGATTTTCTAAATTAAGATTTCGGCATAAACTCACCACTGATGAGGAAGAAGAAGAGCTGTGTGGCCACAGCGGAGACCATTTTGACGACTGTTCGGTAGCTTGAGGTCCAGCCCCACACACTGGAGCTCATTCATTACCACAACCTGTCCCCCTCTACGCTCTGTGCCCCATACTCTGCCACCCACCCATCCACACACACGCCTGCCTGGACTAACCAAACTCTTGGAGGCCAGCTCATTCACAGTCACCTACACAATGGGGCTTTTGTAACTCGCTGCCCAACACTACCAAGTGCATACACAGCAAAGGCACACAGAGAACACTGTAGCACACACACTCAGTACATAACAAATTCATGCACCCACACTAATAAGCAGTTAGGACTTGTGGAATGTGTTTCCAACTTTCCATCCACCTACATTAGATTTTACAAACACAAAAGGAGGCGTTCTGAGACAGCTTTCAACAAAGTTGACAACTCAGTTTGACGCTGATAAATGTTGTCACAAATTATAATATTAATACCCCACTTATACACACACACAATCATGCATGCATCCTTACTCACAAATAAAGAGCTAAACATAGCACACCCTGTTAAATCTTCCACCTCCGTGTTGGTGAACCCATCATTAGCACACAGACACAGCTTGACTTCTACCTGAAGGCATAAGCAAAGTGGGTGCTCTGCCTCAAAAATGCACACAAACAAATTTGTGTCAGCTATCGCACCACAGTGATTGGGGGGGGTGAACAGGTACTCACAGAATGTGGTTTGGCCTGGAACTAAGAAGGTGTGTCCCCCACTTACCTGACTCCGAAGTGTTCTGAGCTGGCAGCACTGTCGTAACCAAAAACCAGGGAAAAAGGTGTAACAAATATTGACACAGACAAAGTACTGTGTGTGTGGACGGACATGGCAGCCTGCAGCTGTCCATCATAATGGACCTTCTAATTTACTGTCACATGCAAACAAAACTATTTACAACTGGAGGAGACAGAGATATGTGACTTTACAAACAATCCACAGGGATAGAAGCCGTATTTTGGCACAGATTAACATCCTGCTCAGCAAATTTAATTAAGCACTAATGCTTGGCAATTCAGTAAAAGCTAGGGATGTACAGATAACACCCCTGATTTCCCCCATGCTGATCCGAATCATTTAATACAGAGCATCTTCTTATACCGAGAGTGATGTGACATTAAATTTTAATCTGTATTTATTTAAAGTACCAGTGGCCCATAGCAAAGCCCCAGTCCCCCTGTGGGGAGGTTCCTCCTGTGTGAGTTTCCCCCACATGTTTCTGTTTCCTCCAACAGCCCAGAAAATGCTTATTAGGTGAAGTAGTAGTTTAGTTTAATTGGTCCAACAAAAAAGGGAAAACAAGGAGTCTACAGCCATTCCAGTGGCTCTGTGAGGCTGTACTTGAGCTAAATGCTCACATCAGCATACCAACACGCTTTAGTCAGTTATAATGACAAACACTGTCGATGGCAGGATATATCAGCTGTTGCTAATTAATGTTAATTCTGTGAGTAACTTGATCTGTAACACTGCTGTACAATTACGGACTCAGTGTAAGAGGGGGGGGTAAGACAGACTTTGACTATGGCTTTTAGATCAAACTAACAGTCAGACATCAGATAGACGTTAAAATGTATCTGTTGCACAAAACAGTCTAGTTCTTGACTAATTTAAGTAGGACTAATTTGCTATGAATTCTGGGTAAATCAATACTTTTTTCAAACTAAAAAAATTTGGCTGACGCAGTTGCTCAGAATCAGAAAATGTTTGCCTTCTGGAAAAATTTAACAGTTACAAGAACATTCTATTACAATACAGCAAAAGGGTGTGAAAATACGACAGGTAGCTAACATTTTAGGCTTAAAAGAAACTGTCTAACTTGCATTAGACCAATCAAGGGCAAAACTAAGAGTGGCCTTTTGTTCAGACACGTATCCAGCTCTCAGCTGCACTCCCGTCTTGTCTGAGAGCACAGTCTCTGTCGCAGACAGCACAGGGGCAATCTGCATGATTCAACAGTGAGTGTGCGGACACTGTAGAACGTAAAAGAATGTGAGGAATGTGGAGAAAAGAATGTGCAAGGTGCTTGGAGCGCTGCCTATTTAACACTTAACAACACTTGGTAGAATTTGATTGGAAAAGTTACAAAAATTAGGTTAGATTTTCACCACTATCAAACCGTCTTTACAGTATTTCATTTGAAGTGTAAGTGTGAACTTTTGTCTCTTTTCCCTCAAACATGCCACATCATTTACTTCATCACTGGGCTTAAACCTCCTCACAGGCAACCAAGCTTTCTGCTTCTCCTTTTATATCCTCCCATGACATTCCCCTCTCACTGTGAATCTACCAGCACTCTTGGAGCACTTAACTCCCATCAAGCTCTGCTTCACCTTTCGCTTCACCTTTCCCTTCACTCCTGCTAACATCTCAAAATAGTTCCCTTTCTCTGTGTTTCAGTGCCCTCTCCTGCAGTTGTCCTCTCTGGAGTGCCTCTGAGCTTGGTCGTCACTTTCCTCTGGGAGTCCCCTGTGTGTCAATCAGTGCGGCGATCACGCCCTTTGCTGCCATGTTTGCAGCCATCCCGGTTTTAATTTGACGTAGCCTGGAGCCAGAGGGAGGCATTTACTCCACCATCAATCATCATCTGTTCCTCAGTCTCACATGGTAATGATCAGCAAACAGTAATAAATACATGAATGGGCTTTTCTTAAAAGCAAGGGGGTGGAGACAGAAGATATTGTGGAGACACAGACTGCAGATGGAAACGCAGAGAGCGAAGAAGATGATGAAGATGAACAAAAACGCAGAACAAAAACAGAAGCTGACCATTTATTAAACATGAGGAGAAATCCCGTACGCTTCCATCCCATGCTTCTCCTGGATAATGGCTCAAATCCTTCTCTACAGAATGTGTGATGAATAAATGATGATGGCATCTTTTCTCCAAAAGTACTACTGATCAAAAAAGAAAATGAGGGCAGTTTTGAAAGAGATCCACAAGTTTCCCTTATTAAAAAAACAAACACCTAATCACATTTCTATTTGGAGATTACATTTCTATTCGTTTATTTTCTTCCAGAAAAGGATCATGTGATTGGGGCATGATGAATCAGGATAGGACACTTTTTAACTGTATGCCCTAATCAGTAAGCAAACATGAGTGTCTGTTTTATCATTTTCAAAAGTATCCGTTTCAGGCCATCCTCACTATAACGTCATCCCGGAGCTTTCAAACTAAAACGGGGTCAGCAGCGTTTTCAAAGGTTTTAGGGGTTCAAAAGCAACATAGTAGTGTGGACGCTAGGAGTAAACACAGCAAAAGTTATGTGTTTTAAATTTAAAACGTATTAGTATGGATGTAGCCTGAGCGTTTCACGAAAGGAGAAGATTACAGGGCAGGAGGTGAGAGTGGGTTTGATAGCGAGGCACTAATAATAACTTACACAGCAACCCACTCTTACACGGTCAAGCACACATTATTATCTAGTGGAGGAGAAGGGAAGGAGGAAGTGATGGCTAGGGAGGCAAGTGTGTACAAAGTTCAAATAAGCACGAGTTAGAGCCTACTCGCTTCTTGCTATCTTTTTTACACCTCTGATCTTGCACGGCATTTAAAGCAACAGAGGAAGAGAGATGAAGAAGAAGCGAAAGCTTTCAGTATCCCAAGCTTACACAAGAGGGGACAGTATTTTTAAAAAAAAAAAAAAAAAAATAGCTGATGAAGGACAGCTCATGAAATTTTGACAAACACACAGTCCAAAATACCAGTGAGCACTGAATTCCACTATAATCCTGTGTGTGAGAGCATGATATATGCGAGTCTAATCCTAAACGCCTGTCCAGACACAAGCTTACGATCACCACAAACACTTGCACTGCACTGGGGGTTTTCAGGAATCCAGCACAAAGTAGCTTAATTGTACATATTTTACATCGAAACACACATTTCCATTTGTACTGCACGCCCTGCCTGCTTCATCACCCACTGTTTTTCCAGTCATGTCTGTGAGGGTTGCAAATCACATCCAGTGTAGGAGAGACCGTCTCCATTTACTGAGCCGTGGTTTCCTTGCATTCACTGTGGCTGGCAGGAATACACTGTCTAGACAATACCTACAGGAGAAGCTGAACAATGACTTGATGAGGGAAAGACACAACTGTGTACACCTAGGTGTTCCACAATGTGAGTGTGTTGCTACAGACTCTTTGAGGGTTTCAGAGCATCCAGAGGCACACTGTTGGTGCTGGATATTTATAGGAAGTCTATAGAGGATTCTGTTTTGTTTTGGGATGAATGGGGTCTCTTGAATGAGAGGATATGCATGCATGAACACGAACACACATGTAAACAGAAGAACTGAGCCACTTTTCTGTTGAACCCAACATTTAAAATCTGAATACCGGGCCAGGGCTTCAGAGAGAGAGACAATGAATATGTAATGCAGTTGACTTGAGCACAAACACGAACAGTGCACTTACGGAACTGGAGGCTCAGACTGATGATGGCCAGCGCGGCCCCGCCCACCACCACCAGGAGGAGGAAGCGGTTGCGAGCCAGCATCTTATCATGTGATTGGTCCCCCGTCCCTGTCCGTCAGCCATCCAGACCACGACCCATCCCCACAAGTCTGCACACAAGGAGTGAGCGAGCGAGCTTATGAGAATGTCTATAGTGTGGTAGCAATTTTACAATTTCATACCATTAGAAAATGATTATCTTAGGTTTGCTTTCTTGGTAAGAATAATAAAACTCAGCTCTGGTGCTTATGACACGCAGCTGCCCCCCCCCCCTTTAAAAAGGAAATGATTCATTGAAAAAGTTTAGAACCATCAATTATGAAAATACTAGCCCTTGCTCTAACACAGGGCAAGGGCACTGTGGGCTCCCCCTCAGACAACAACTGCCACACACGTACATCACCATGACAGTCTGTACCATTATCCACCATAAACCCAGCAGTTATACTGTATATGTCCATGAATAGTCTGTGCAAGGGCAGAGGGCTGGAAACCAAGCAGAGACATGGGGGAGGAACAAACTAAAACTGCAGTAATTGCAGCCCTAGACAATAAACCCTACCATTAAGCGGTCTAAAATTACCCCAAGCCAGGAGTGTTCAAGCTTTTACTGTACCAAGGTACAGTAAAACGATGCTTCAGGCAGAGTTGTGGCAAATGTGCTCCTCCTGACCCATTTCACTGCCTGCACACACTAATCTGTAGCTTCAGGATGCTTCACACCAAACTCCAGTCAAAATGCTAGTAGTTTAATGTTGTGTTAGTTATCAGTGATGGTATAAACCAGTCAAATACCACATATATCCATATATCTTACATGAAGAAGGGAGCAACTGGTTGGTTCGGCATACATATAGTCCAACAACAGGCACGTACTGAAATGAAACACTGCTATCGCCATTTACGGTGGAGGAGCACTCATTTTTCTTTAATGAAATGCTACTTTCCATATTGTTTGAATGCCGAATTCAAGGGTGGACTCTAACAATTCTCAAACACTTGAACAAGTCAGTGCGTTTGCCAATAAGCAAAGGGAAACTGAATTGACAGAATATTTATTATTTCTTGACGTGAGAACTTCACGTAGCTTAACGTTACTGGAGAAAAGTGTCTGGTTACGACTCTGCTAGATAACTAGTTGGCTAACAGTTTGCTAGCTACTTACGTTCATTAATCTTGTACGTTAGCTAAACAATCCCATTGACTGGCTTATAGAGATCACTGCACATGGAGTTATTGCTAGTGCCATGTATGTTACTGTGGACTTCTCCAAACTTTATTTCTCGCTACTTGTTGCTTCCATGTGCAGGACTCGGGACACGTTACCGTACTGATGACCGCTTTGTGTTGCTGTTCACTGAGCGAGCAACCGATTCACGAAATTAAAATGCCACTTCAACAATCGTAACGTAACTCACTGCAGAGGACGATCAAAAAGACACTAAATTCATATCTCAGCGCCACAAACGCTCCACAAAAAAAGTATTGCTTGCATTTTCCTTACCTGCAGGAACTGAGTGTCTCAGAGCCTCAGAAAACCAGGTCTGACACTTGAATCCAGCGCTTCGGTCTCTCCGGTATCACCGACTACAGACAGAGCGGCGAAGACCCGCGTCAAGTCACACCTAAGCAGCAATACTTCCTGTGGCAACTTTCAAAATAATACAGCTGCTACATGAATATGCTGCCACGTTTTGCGTATATGCGATCGATGCAGAGTGTGTGATGTTTTCAGAGATTGTCTTTTGAATAGCTTAAAATGTAATTTGACTTATAATGGTAAAACAGCCATTCTAGACATGAAAAATCAAGTATAAACTCCCTGCACTGCATCACTAGCCATCAAAATTAATAGTCCTGTAAATGTAGCATTTCATGTACTTCCCATATTAGCACTTGCAATATAATATTTGATGTGATGTCATATTCTCCCTCTGTGTCAACCACATCTCTGATGTCTGTTTACTCCACACAGCACTGGGGCAGCTGTAAGTGATACTCAGTGGTAGCAATTAGAAATGCATACAATACTGTGAGAAATCTAATAGATATTTTAGGTTTTGTTTTGAGAACAAAATGTATTGTTTCCGGTACTACTTTAGCTTTCTCTTTCTAACTCGACAGATATGGAAAAGCGGGTCTGGACAGCTGGTTTGTAGACAGCCAGCCCAGCCAAAATCCCAACCTCACTGCCCCATCTACTGGACCAGCGACAGTAATGCACATGTTGCCTTCAAGGCCATCTCTATTAGATGTGATTCACTCCATACTCCTATTCAAATGCTTTTGACTGTAAATGGAAACATTTTTGTGAAGTGGTTTTCTTTGACAAATAAAGACATACTATAAACAACAATGCTGACAATTTAAATACAACTTTAATTCTAATTTAATTTAATTTTAATTTTAATTTTTTTTTTTCTATTTTTATTCTGGATGGAATATCAAATCAAAACACAATTCTTTTCTAATACAATTATGCTTATATTCAGACATTAGGATGATATATATAAAGAACCTGAAGACCCTTTGTCTCATTCACCTAGAGGCTTAACCTGCAAGCATATTCTGACTTTAAGCTAAACCTGACCATGTCCCTTTCATGTACACGTTGCTGCCAACCAATGCTGTTTTTTTTACCATAGCTGTCAGCAGCAATCTCTTGTGTTTGCACATCTATGTGAATCTCCTCGGCAGAGTGAACATTTGATACCCATGTAGCAAGTGTAGTTAATATCTCATTATTCTATTACTGCAAAGACAAAGCCACTTCATGTAGAAACTTGAGTCATTTGAAGATAATGATGACTTTTAGAGGTGCCATCAGTCTCAGTCTAGAGGGGACTGGACAGGACTCTGAACCCTGTCTGTTTAGTACAAAATATAATATTATGTACATTTTCCTCCCATGATGCTGTCTTGACCTTGTATAGGTTTGGAGGGAAAGACATTCACATAAACACTTTAGCCACTCATTGGTTGTAATCACACGTTTTCTGCACTCTTGGGCAAACCTTTTTTATTGCTAGTTTGGAAATGTATTGCATCTGCACTTTGCTGCCGACAGAAAATAACCTGAATAAAGGACCTTGACTGATGTTGGTCATGAGCTCAGACTTAAACACACAAAATAAATAAAGATTAATAAGACATGGTTTGGACATTACACAAAAGTAAATGAACACAAAGGACACAAAAAAAAATTTTAAAAGTGTATTTCAAACATGAGGTTTAAAAAAAAAAAAAGAAGCCCATTGATGTTTGGAGGAGAAAGGACTCAATATAAGCAGTAATAACAAGAAAGGGAATGAGTTAGGAATATTGCTTCATAAATGCACTTGTGATCATAGTTTCTTTCAGATAAACTGCCGGCCCAGCACAAAATAAAGGAGAGAAAGGTATTATAAAGGAGGAAGTAAGGTATCCTGCAGGCGTGAAATTTACTCCATAAACTAAATCAACTCTTGGGATGTTTGTTTGTTTCAAATAATCATTTCTCAGCCCAGTTTTCTATTTTGTTCAGTACCAGTTACTGATAAAAGTTATAGTGCAAGTGCTGAGAGCTACACATACTTTCTTCCTACCTTTACAAACTGCATAAATGTAACTCAGTCACTTTCATTTTAACAAAACTTTGGCTCCAAAATATTAGTTTTGTGGTTTTGTATTTGCTGAATATATATACTGTATATAGCAAGTTGTTCTGGATTTTATAAAAATTTTTGCTGCTAAACATTAACTGCTGTAGTGCTTCTGCAGTAAATTTAATTCTTATGTGTGAAATATTTCATATTTCCTGGTGATATCAGTGGTGGAAATTAACCTCAAGTACTGTACTTAAGTACTGCTGGGGTACCTGTACTTTACATGAGTATTCTAATTTTATGCTACTTCTGCTGCACTACATGTCAGAGGGGAAATATTGTACTTTTTACTCCACTACATTTGTTTGAAAGCTGTGGTTACTTATCAAATATGTTGCATTGTTACACAGTAAATAAAACTACCCAGTAGTATATAAAACAACTGGAATCAGCTCCAACTCGGCCAACTACAACATGAAAATGCGCTGTTTACATATTAATGCATCAGTAATAATTATCCTGTGGTATAATATATAACAATACAACCCTGACATAGCAATTTAGTCAGCATAGTGGGTACTTTAACTTTTATACTTAGTAAATGTTGCTAATAATACTTAAACACTTTTACTACTATTACTTATTTGCATATCTTTACAGAATGGTATTGCTACTTTTACTTCAGTAAAGGATCTAAATACTTCTTCCACCACTGGGTGATATAGTCTGAGTTTCTGTAGGTGGCAATCTCTTCTTTCTTTGTATAGTCGTAACACCATACCTTCTAACCACAGAGGGTTTTTTTCTGCTTACTCTGAAGCAAAAAGAAAAAATAGGTTGCGTGTGTGTTTGTGTTTTTAGTCATATTTTGGTAAAAATGTGACTGTTTAGAGCATACTGAACATAGGGATGGACAGCAGAGATGTGGATTATGCTGCTGGAGTGGTTAGAGAAGTTCTATCATCATTTTGATAGTTTGTTTCAGCCATTAAATCTGTTCTTTAATGCATTATAAATTACATAAATTCAAGCTGACCACAACATTCATTCTTTATTATCAAGCAAACAAACGTTTACAGCCACATTTAAAGCGTACAGGGTGTTAGTGTTTGATACGGAAAAGATAGATTCTGGTTGGAATTTTGCTTTAAAGCTCCTTTATGTTAATTTTTTTATGTGGTTGTAGCATATCGTGCAAAAATTGGAGCAAGTTGCGTGTGTAGCTTTCAGCCCTTAATTATCAGGTAGCAGCGTACATTGCTGTGTACCACAGTGTCTTTTTTCATTCTACCACTGTGGGGCGCCAAAGTCACACATTTTTAAATCCTATGAGGAGCATTAAATTGTGTTTCAGGATGATTGGGAATAATTAAATAAGTTTAATTTATTTAGAAATACCTCTTGCAGTCGATTTGCAAATGTGCAGCTTAAAAAGTTAGAGTTTTGAAAATGAGTTGAGCGGTACAAAGTTAACAGCCTGGTCCTCTCCAGACTACTGCTGACAGTCCTGCAGCGCTGCCGTCTGGTTGCTACTAATCAGTGTCAGCCTGCCTGCAGCACACCTCTGTCTGCTCATGTGGTTAGCAAATTCTGCAAAGAGGCACTGAGTTTACACACATTCAGCCTCAGTCAGAGCGAGACACTTAGACGTGACTCAAAGACTGAGAGAAAAACAAGCTTATATGTTGCTCAGTTACCAACACAACAACACAGTATGTCACAAGACATTCTTAGTCCGCTCACCTGGTTGAATAACAGCTAAATGGACATCTTTCGGCCATTGTCTGTTAAGACGTACACACCAGTCAATTCATTACTGGATGTGTTTGTTTTTAATTGTCTTCACTTGACTACAGTCATTTTTAAATGAATTCTGGCATCAGTCGCAGGGCATAATATGTATGCATGAGTTTTACATGGATTTGGATAGTGAAAAGTGGAAGAAAATATATCACACTCTTGTAGTATTCTGACATTTCATCACTCAAAAGCTAATTTTCTCATCTTCTCACAGAATTCTGCTCCAAAAAGCAGCTGAATTCAGCACTTCAGCATGCGTGCAGTTGATGAAAATCAGCTCCTGGTCTAAAAAAAGCTTCTCGTTACCACAATTTGCAGAGCAGCAGGCAGAATGTTGGGCTGCCAGCCAGTTGGATACTGACTGGTGGATCATGCAGACAATCTCATCTGAGCAGTTTCATTTGTTAACCTTTATTAAACATGCAATAACAGATTTTTTTTTTGGTCACTCTGGGGCAGAAACAAGCTGTGAACACAAAATTGACACTATCACCATAGGGTGATAAGGTGAACGTGTTAGCAAACAGTTGCATATTACACATTCAGCAGTTACAGAGCAACATTATCATTCATTTGGAGTCGTATTTATGGACACCTGATGAATGTAAGTCCAATATTCTCTTTCTTTTAGCTCAGTTTTTAGTCTATACCAACTCCTGGGGGAAATATCTGGCTCTTTTGTGGTTAAATGCTCCACTATGTTCACCAGCTAGTCACTGATTGTGTCTGTCTGCTGTGAGAGTAAAAGTTTCAGCTGGACAGCTAAACAATGAGCTGAAACTCACTATAAAGCTCTGTAAAGCTGAGGGGAGCTGCAGATTCAGGTGGCAATTCCCTGTAGGTTCATCACTACTAATGATACCCTTTCACATTGTAACATTGTTTTCACATTTTCATTTGATACATGTTCTTAGAAAAATATTGATTATAGCCTTAGTGTGACATTCTTGCCAAAAGTTAGATAAGAAGATCGATACCACTCTCATATGTTAAATATAACGCTACATCCAGCGAACAGCAATCTGCTTCTCGCTTAGCTTAGCATAAAGACCGAAAACAGGGAAACAGCATTGCCTGACTAAAACCACAAATTGTGGTTTTTAAACTCTGGTTTTTGAACGGATTAAACACATGAGAAATTGCATTTTAATTAGTAAGCTTTAGTGGTGCTGGTAGGCAGACTTTGTTACCTTCGGACAGAGCCAGGTTAGCTGTTTCCCCGTTTTCAGTAAGCTAAGCTAACCGTCTGCTGGCTCCAGCTTCACATTGAACGGACAGTGGTATTGATCTTCTCATCTAACTCTCTCTAAATAAATTAAATTCTACCATCTTGTTGCTTGCATGTCATTGTGCAACTTTGTCACCTACAACATTTGTTGCAGCTCAGTAAGATAGCTTACACTCTTTTGAGCTTCATGTGTTTTAATGCAGGTGACAAATCATCCATTTTCTCATAATTGTAAGGACTGCAATACACGCTTGTAGCATGATTCTTCTGTTGAAGAAATGATGTTGCCCCTGATTGGCCCCAATGTGGATGTTACATCTGCTCCAGTGGGCGTACAGGCTATGCCCTCAGACGATCAACCCGGCCCCTCCAATCCTGCAGTCACTCAGTGACTTCTCCCTCTCTCTGTGTGTGTGTGTGTGTGTGCGTATGTCTGATTTCATGAGGGAATACAGGTGTGCTGGAGCCAGAGCAGAGTGCCACCATCTGCAACCACTCCAGTCATCAAGATCTCTACAAATACTCTGCTCAACCATATCCACGCTGCCAGATCGTAGCCATTTATCCTAACTTGTACTCAACCTCATTTGACTTGTCTCATTTAACGTTGTTTTCCCTCTGCCCACAGTTCCGGCTGCTCTGGTTCTAGCCCCTGTCTCCTGGTCCGGTGTTCACCTGCTCGTCTAACTTGCCCAGATTGATTGCTTCCAACCAGTTTCCATCCAGATCTCAGCCCTCAGCCCCAGTCCCTGAAAACCAGTCTGTTAAATAAACCTCATTTGCTTCAACCCCGGTCTTGTCTCCGTGTCTGCACGTGGGTCCCCTGATTCAGCGTCCTAACAGTGGAATTTGCTGTTTCTTGCATCTGCAGAAGTACCCAGAACAAACTTGGCTAAGTCTGTGATAATTGATGATTGAATCAGGCATCCCAGAGGAAGCTCCCAGGCCTTCAGTGAATCATTGTCTATAGTATCCCCCCTCCTCTGCTGCAGTAATATCTGAAGGTACGGCAGTCATATGAGCCGAGCTGCTGAACGTGCAACCACTTAACTTGACCTTTTTCCTTCCCATTCTACTCTGCACCAATAGAAGTCATGGGAAAGGGATGACCGGGATGGTGTGGGTGATTGGGAATGGCATGTCTGTGCGTGTGGGTATGTATTTGTGTTGCCATGTGGAAGACTTCAACTGATTTAAGAAATCAAGTGTTAAGAGTGTGTAATATGTCCGCATTATACCCTAAAGTGCAACCTTTAGATAGTAAGTTCTAAGAGCAGTCCAATGCTAATGCTATGTTGATATAATTTTGAGAGAACCCCAGTCATGCTTGGCAGCCAGGTGTGTGTGTGTGTGTGTGTGTGTGTGTGAACGTCATGAGATACTGATTTGCATCAATTCTAACAGTCTGCAGTGAGTGCATGCCTGGTAGCTGCCTCGATTCTTTTAAAAAAAAATCATGAGTTTCATCTCTCAGTATAGGAATGGAGGCGATTATATAACAAAATATTTGTTATCCTAGTATCATTCAGTGTCTTTTTTGCAACTGCAACAGAAGAATGTCCTTTATGTTGTATGAATGTCCTGTGAGAGTGAACCAAAACAGTAAAGTTGCAGGCTGTAAAACTGAAACAATGAAATGAAATTCTTCAGAGGAACTATGATATTATTCGTCACTACGACGATCCCTCTCAAATTACCCCCATATTTAATATAAAGAATATTGATCAGTGCAGCTTTAAAGTTTCAGTTGTATAGTCCATGCCATTCATTGTACTAGGATTATTATTTATTTTTATGATGGTGTATTTTCGAAAATGACCAATGACTATGAAACTTCTACTTCCTCAAAAGTTATTAAAGTTCCAATGGGCACAAAGTGATTTTTCTGCCAGAAATGCTAAGCTTGATATGCTACGGAAAACACACTATATACTTAAAAAACTGATGGGGGACTGTGAACCACTGACTGTTAAAATGTGTATATATATATATACACACATATTTTATGCAGCAGTGGTTATAGCCTGCCATACCTTATATTAACGCTTTCTTATTAGTTTTAGCCCCCAAATCCTAAAATGTCCTCTCAAATCACTGTTTTGAAACTCAGCACAGGTCACAGTATCAGCAGTGAGCTTGTACTGTTCACAGAATCACAGAGTGTATGTTGTACCACTGAAGGAGGTAAAGTTGAATCTGAGGAGAGAACTAAGTAAATGAGAATTGGTCCCAGGCACAGTAAGGGCCAGGGCGCACATGATCAAAGCATGGGTATCTCTGTAATGACTGACAGCTCCATTGTCACGTGTTACACACATAAACTCAGTTCCCTGAACATGGTTAAAGTTTAACTGCTATTTTCCTGATAGGTTTCACTTGTGCACAAAAAGAAGCATAAATCTTTTCTCCTCACAACAAAACACAAGTGTTGACCACAGAATGCCATATAATCACTTTTACATGCATACTTGGAAATAAACACTCAGCCAATTAATGATAAGAGCTTAGTATGAAGGGAAATTGCTTTTTATCAACAAAGTAAAATGTTCAGTGGCCGAGATGGTCAAACAATGGTTTTGACCTATCACATATTCCAGAAAATCCTTTTAAAAGAGTAATAGTGTAGAAAGTTTGGTTTTCTTTCCTCAGCGTTTCTTACCATACTGGCCAATGACAGAGTCAGTAATTAGAAGTGAAACATATGAATAAAATTCACACATTTTGTCTATTGAAAGTGTACATTGGGCCATATAGTATATGTGATTTTGTGGTTCTTTGAGTACTGAAAAATACTTTGGTGTTTGTACAAATTCATCTACCAGAGTCCCCTGGTACTGAACTGAGATGATGACAGAATAATTGCAAATTCACAAATATATATAGATGTATTCATACAGTATATTTATACACACATGCCTAGCCTAATAACCGGCGTTTCCTGGATACAAGTTATATAAACTAGTCTCCTAATATGGCGACTGTGACACATAGAACTTGCCAGGGATTACTTCACAGTGAGGGATTCCCCAAATCAATTTCCTTTATAAGGGAGAACCCTAATATGGTTGCCACACAGTTACACATTCAACGTCTCCCCCTAATATAGATGGGACATGAACCTCTGTGTTTGATTCAAAGGGACACACCTTTGTCAACCACTTGACACAGCTGTGTTTACAACATATTCATGATAAGTGGTTGACATGTACAGCTGACTTCCCACTTGTTTTGTTTTTTAAGTCAACACAATTGGTCTTTTTTAGGTTCCAGGAGCTTAGAATAAAAAGGGGACTTCTATCAAATTTTACAGATATCAGCTATACAGATACAAGCCTATTGCCATATTAATAATAACCTCCTAATTCAAAGAACAGATGAAGTTCCCAACAACTTTGCATTGGTATGAATTTTACTAGATTTGTCTGGGGTTTGCAGATGCCACATTTTGACCAAATGATCAAAAGAAACTGTTCAAAATGGCATTCAACAACAAAAGAAAAACTTAAAGCAAAACTACATAACTCTTTTCTGAAAAGTGACCACAAGTGACAATTATTACTAATGCTAAAACCTACAGTAGGCCTACAGTAATAATTAGCTAAAGCTTGCTAACATTGGCTAACATAGCCACCATAACGTACTGGTCATGCCAGATCAAGTAAGGCTGTAGCAGCAAAACCCCTGAGTATATTAAATAGAGAAACAGTGCGTTTTATTGCTTATGAATTCGAGTTTTCATTTGTAGAGGGAAGAATGTGTTATTACTTTCAATCGTGACATAGTCTTGCTTTAAGCATTCACAAGCAATGATGTTAAGCATTCCCAATCTTTAAAAAACAACAGACAGACCTGTCCTGATAAGTACAGTATGTCCACAACATTGTCCAAAACACGTCACCCTGTTTGTGCTCAGAGGGCAACCAAAAGCGCCCAGAAAGAATGTTTGCTCTCAAAGTTCAGACTAACATTTTATTTGACTATTTCCAGACAGACGTGCATGGGAGACACCAAGATGTTGGCCTCTGCCTCGACAGTCAAAACAAACACAAAGCAAGCAGACCAAAAAAAACGCACTTCCTTCACAAACAGATACCCACAGCTCATGTACCCAGAGTTCATGTTGCCATTTCTCTCATATTCCCAGTATTTCCGCACATGGCTTGCTTGGGTTTACATAAGCGCTATGCACTGTTACCAGCCTACACACAGTACTCTGAAAATGGTTGAACTACCAACTCTTGTGAGGTTTGGAGAGACACAATAAACCTCAAGACCACTTTTCAAAGACCTCCCAATAAAGAACCTGGCTGTGAGAGCAGACCCGGTTACATAAAGGTAGTAATAAGAACCGACACAGAGAGAATCACAGTGTAACTACCTTACAATGTATTAGTGTCATTAGAGCAGTGGTTGTACAGTGGATGCTTTAGGAAGTATGCAGAGGATATTGGCTAGACTGGCTCATGATTAGTTTGCACGCTATCCAAAAAACACCAGGCCAGGCAGATTATCACTCATGACCAAGAGGTTCTTTGGCAACCCTAGTGGTGTTGCTTCAGGGATGGCAATGTCTGTTGGTTGGCTGGTCCATCACTTTGGTCCAGACATCTCAAGAACTATTACATTGCCATGGATGCCCCCAATTTTCTTTTATGATCCCAACTTTTCATTTCCTTCCAAAGGCTGTTTTTGGCTGTTAGTGAAATGTCTCGACAACTATTGAATGGATTGCCATGAAATTTGGTACATGCATTCACGCCCCCCTTTGAAGAATTGTAATCATTTTGGTGATAGCTTAACTTTTCATCTGGGGCCATCATCAGGTCAAAATGTCTTTTTGTCCACTACTCTGGTTTATGACTAAATGCCTGCAAAACTGTCACGGGGCATATTAGGAGAGGACCCAATCGCAGACAGAGGAGGAGGAAGCTAGAAGCAGGTTCTCACAAATGTAATGAATTGATACAAAAGGTACACGCAGGTAAACAAAATCAAACACTCAAAAGTAAGTCCACCAAAAAATACAGAAAACTCCACACGTAGAAAACAAGACCACAAAGCTCACGTGACATGGGGTAATGATGCCACAAAGGGACAAGACAGGCCTAAATAGAAACAGACTAACAAGGGAAATGAAACACAGCTGAGTAACAAAGAACAGGTGGAGCAAATCAACAGATAATCAAGACAAGAAGAGACACTAGGGCAAGAACACACAGGAACTAAGACAGACCAAACTTCAAAATAAACAAGGAACAAACAAAAAAATCCACATTTAAGAAAATAAAAGTCCAGATCCTGACAAAAACTAAAGACATTCCCATCAACCTCAGCAGTACTTAGTATTTAGTATTCATTAGCAAATGTTAGCATGCTAACAGGCTAAACTGAGCATAATAAATATAGCATCCTGATGTTAGCATTTAGCTCAAAGCACCGCTTTACACTATGTACAGCCTAACGGAGCCTCTAGCATAGCTCAAATTGCAAATAAATGTGTTGTTTGTAGCACAGGAAAATATGTAAAACACAAATACATTTTATAATCTTGCAGCCACTGCATATTGGCTTCAAAGACAGACAGCAAAATCTCTACAGAAGTCAGTTTTAGGGAGCAGTGTACTCAGTTTGGCTTTTTGTGACTGTCTCTTTGTGACGAAACAGTCATAACAGTCATTAATGCACATGTCATGTTATGTCATTGATCTATGACGAAGATGCTGTGATAGTGCAGCTTACATATGAACCTAGAATCAGATTGTTCCAGAACACATAAGAAAACAAGTCTGGGTCATTGACCCCAGCAAACAAACTCTTTTTTGTCCCTCATACAGTCAGGCAGTAACGTGATTACATGAGAAACTGTGGCACATGATCTGGCCTGGTTAAATTGCATCTGTAATTATGAAATTAAGTGGCGTATGGATTTTATTCTGCTGCCCAAATTGGAAAACCTCATTTTCTGTGTACACTTGAGTCTCAAGTTTCAGTTCACCTCCCTCTTTCTTTTTCTCTTACACACACACACACACACACACACACAGTTTCCCAAAGTAAATGCACAAAGAACCTCTGTATGAAATATTTAGGTCACATATACTAAAATGGATTGTGGTCAGATCAGTCTGTGGGTAGCAACATTTATTTTACCAGTGTCTAAATTCATCATATCATGAATGTCATACACAAGCTTAGGGGCTATTTACAGGCTGCAACAACTGGTCCTTTCTTTTAAAAACTGTATGATTCCTTCCAAGTCTAGTAGTGTTACATAACATAGTTCCATGGGAGAGGTTAGTGCGTAGACCACTGAACTCACGGAAATTTGACAGTATTACTGCAAATGGGCCATGGTGCATACACAAACTGGTATGTCCTACTGGGTAATAGTACAACTCTGCTTAGGGCATGATGATGAAGCAAAAATCAGCCTAGTAGGAATGCTGATTGCTAAGTTATATTCAGATTCCTTAAGGGATCCCCTGTCAGTATTTAAGTGGTACATACATGAGATAATCCTTGCCCTACCATAGTGTATGATGCCTTGAGTAGGATCTGGTGACTTATAGGCTATGGACAACAAAATTGGGTATGTGTTTGGAAACCTTGGGGCCTATCTTAAAGCAATATATTTACAGGACTTCATTAATTTAGAGGTCTTTAGTAATTTAATTTTCATAAAATGAAGAATGTATAGTGATAAATCCTCTTATAGAGGATTAAAATGCAGGTTTAGGCCAGAAAACACTTCATGCAAGTATTGGTTTTCCCTTCAATAGGCTGCCACAGACTCACCATGGATGCAGGCTATATTTTAAGTAAATTCCGTAAACATTACAGGTTTTAGAGCCCGGATAGAGCATCAGACTTTTAATCTGAGGGTCAAGGATTCAAGTCCCTGTTAGGGTGACTCACAACGTAACAGACGTTTGCCTTTGACAAGGCTCAACAATAAATGATGTGCATATAAAACACATTTAAAAACACACAGACACCCAGAATAGGACTAAAACTGTTAAAACTACAACTGACAAGAACAATGTTTAAACAGGTCAGAGTAGGATACAGTGCAGACTTATTTTAATCTGTTCAGGGTGATGATCGCAGAGGGAATAAAAGTTGGTTAAAACTTTGCAGCGTCGACCTGATGACAGTAACTGGAAGGATTGGTGTAGGGAGTGAGAGGGATCTACAGTTCAGACAGGGGAGTTTGGGGTGAACCAATGATTTTGCTGGCGGGAGTTTTGTTTTGTGTTTGGTGGTGAGGGCGTTGTACAAGGATGAAATGTTGAAGGAGGTGAGTATAGATTCAGACAAAAGACAAAAGCTTCCTCCCGAGGAAGACACTTATCTAGCATTCAGACTATACAGACCTGTGTAGTTATATGTATGAATGTATAGTCATGCTGCAAATATGCAAACAGTCTAGTTTTGCAAGTAAAAGGCACCTACTGTGTATTTATGAGTGTTTACCTAGGCTAATGAGTGGTTTTAGCTTTTACAACTATGCAGTTTGTAGCTAAGGCCACTGTACTGTGAGTACTGTGTAACTACTAATAACTGACTAATAATTGTCCACTGTAACATACCCAAGCAAAGTTAGAAGTAGGCTAAGTCATGTTTCTCGTCTCTTCAGCGTTACGTCAGCTAAACACAGTCCACTGTCTTGATCCCTGCTGCATCCTGAGAGATGATCTCTGCCCTTCAAACTATAAAAGCGATATCACGTGAAAGAGTAGTGACGGGGCGGGTTTACGGGACACCTCAGCCAATCACAGCCTCTGTTTTGCGGCTTCCCATTCGACGATAAACATTGAGACCAGACCCTTTCAGAAAGGCACGTCAACGTGAATGAGGCCGAGTCTTGTCCATAGTCTCTGTTATTACTGCAAGACTGGAATAACTTACCAACATTAAAGACACGCACACTATGGTGAAACTTTATCCCGCTTCAAAAGGAGACGCAAACCTGCCGCTGTGATATCGACTTTTACTACCGGAAACCCGTTAGCTTTGGCAGCTAAGTTAGCTAGCTTACGTTAGCTGTTATATACCCTCGTTTTTTCCAGGCAACTGACCTCCACCACAACACAGACGTACTGAGTTTCATTTTCTTGCTAGGTTGGGGTCGTTTCCCCGTTTCTTCACGTCCGCTCCCATTGTCCCCGTGTGGTGCCCCGTGGACGGTTCCCGAATATGATAAATAATGAGTCAAAGAGATACCTTAGTTCATCTGTTTGCTGGAGGGTGAGTATGTTCTCATGTAACGTATGCAAGAGCTGAGCTAGCTAGCTCCACGCAGGGCTAACTGTCGTTGCTAGCCACTATATTAACACATAATGGGATGTTTGTATTGGTGTGATCCTGATATTGGGATTTTGTCAGTGGAATAATGTTCACCTTAAGATCCATGTTAGCATTAGTATGTCAGATGTCAGCTAACCAACCTTACATACATGTGTACCCGAAGCAGTTGCGCTCAATGTCACAAGTTACAATGAGATTTCAATGTATGAATTTAATGGCTGGCTTATGGAAGCGCGTTCTGTATTCACTGGGAGTCTGCATAACAATTAGACGAAATATGAATTAGCTAACATATTTGTACAGTCTTTGATTCATGACGCCGTGAAGTGAGTCTGCTTTCGGTGTTGTCTGTGTATCGGCCATAACGTCAGTGCATCAAAACTAACGTGGGCAGACTGCCACTAAAGGTTACTTAGAAAATAGTGTTTGGAGACCACAAACTGTATGCTCGGATGTGACTGATGTGACATCTAAACGGTGTCACGGTGGCGTGCAGTCTAGTCTTTTCTGTCATGCTGGTCTGCCAAAGCTGGCCGATAAATGGATGGATTTAGCTCAAATCTGAATTAATCGCAGTCTGAAACTGTTATAGAAATTCCACAACCCTTTTAAGAGTGTGCATACACCCTCAGGAAATAGGCAAAACATGTGTTTTGACAGACTCATAAAGCAAAATAACATTTTGTAGAATCATTCCATCTTGCCTCCAGCAGACTATCCAGGTAATGAATTGAGCCATGAATTTTACTGTGATCATTTCCTGTGAGGGTAAATGCGCAGTGTCATGCTGTTGTCTCTTAGAGCATTTCTTATTTTATTGTGTGGCGACAGTGATAGAGGGATAACTAAGAATGTATTTCGGTAAAGAATTCTAACAAAATTAAGTATGCTTCTAGTTTTATGAGCCTTAAATATCTTACATGTACCCTTTAAGGATATTCTTTAAGGATAAGGATTTTTTTTCATATCAGAGAACAGCTTCAAAGTCGGTGCCTAAGTGAGATCAAATGTGACTCCTCACCCATTCATGCTATTCCTATGCCAATATTTTGCTTTTTTTGGTGGTTTGCACTGTAGCTGCCTGACACAGAATCGGTCTGCCTCTGCCAAAAACTATGTCAACAGGACTTTCTATTTTTGCCTTGGTACTGATTAAAAATTAACCCTAACTAAAGATAACTGCTGTCACTCATGCATGTAATATCCTCTAGTCTGGCCCTTCCCGGCCCTGTCCTGCCCAGTGCAATCCATTCAGGTTCAGTTTGTTTATGTAGTCCATGTAGATATTGTTTTAGTGTTCTCTCTTATCAGTCTTCCTAATATCTGTTACATGAGCGGGTGACTTTCCTGAAATACCTGAGCTTGTCATAAACCGATGCCCTGGATGTAGCATATTTGTACGTGGCGTCAAGTTATGATGTGTAAACTTTCAGTGATTTGTTTTATAATTCACAGTTGTCAAGATTTTGATAAATGGGACAGCCAAATGAGAAACATAATATCTCTACAACCATTTATTTTTCTATCAACTCAATGTTTCTAATGGTCCTACTCTCAAGCTTGCCAAAAGTGTTTGCAGTTTTTATGTGATTCCAGTTTGGTTCATTCTTATATTAAAATGCATACATCTGTGAGTTTGGAATATAGTGCGGTGGCACTGAGCAGAAGCTTGTTGTTATTCCTACAGAAACACAAAGCATTCCTGACTGGCTCTCTGTTCCCACACTGTGCTATTTCTTGTCTACATGCCAGGGATTGTTAGAATTCCCCCAACCACATCATTGGCTAATTTATTTATGCAAGAAAATGAACACTTTGCACACCTACGACCATCCTGACTGTTGCTGACCTCGAAGAAGGACACTCAGTTTCAGTCTTTTTCTGTCGGCTGAGGCCAGAGATTGTTTGCTATATCTCACCTCCACCTTTTCCATCTTTGTCTTTCTGCCAGATGTGGGGGCACGGTAGGAGCCATATTGACATGTCCACTGGAAGTTGTGAAGACACGTCTGCAGTCGTCCTCCATCACCCTCTATGTGTCTGAGGTTCAGCTCAGTACTGTCAACGGGGCCAGTGTGGCTCGTGTGTCCCCGCCAGGCCCCCTGCACTTCCTCAAGTGGGTACTCAACAACATTGTTAGACTGCCATGTCTTACATCTAGGGATGGGTATCGATATTATCAATACTACAACTCTTACTGATACTCCGTATCAGTCCGGTACTTAATTGACAAGTACCGGAAGTTCCGGTACTTAATTGACTCATACCAGTTCTTTTGTATTACTAAAAAATAATACATTTTTGAAAAATTAAACAAATTCAGAACAGAATTTATTTTAAATATAACAAAATATTGTTTTTAGAGCAGTAACAGCAATATTTACAACAGCAAAGTCACTATATAAACTCAATAATATCTCCCTGGAAACATATCTAAATCAAATAAATAATATTCCTGACATCAAAACACCGAGTGAAGTTTAAAGAGATTGTAGAACATAGAAATCAGTCACTATCACCCGTTCATGATGTCCTCCGTCATCCTCCTTCCTACTGCTGACATGGATTCACTGCTTGGCAGGTACTGCTGGTCGAGGGACATGGGGCTGATTTGGGAGTGGGGGCTGCAGTCTCAGTCAGAAAGTCTACAAAATGTTTGCTCAATTTTACGTGGCAAATCAGGCTAAACAGTTAGGCTTCATACAGTCAGCTTACACTTAAGCTTGGTCTTAATAATTTTCTATTAGCTTAATGAGCGCGTTGTGGCCAAAACATAGTGGTGGTGAATGGGAGACTGCAAACATAACAGTTGAAAACATTGCTTTTCTGCAAGTTTGTGTTTTTATAAATTACTCTTATTGGCTTCTTATTCGCGAAGGTTTTATTGTACTTACGGAACCGATCACAGTTGTCGTTAATAAGTAATAGTCGAGTAATATCTTCCACTTACCTGGGTTCATGCTGTCCTCTGCAGAGTCTCTGCTCCGCTGTCTACTAATGCTCCTCGATGTTTTCTTCAAGTACCGATAAAACTACAGACCTTAGAAATACAACCCCATGTTGCTAATAATTTAGAATCGGGTCTTCCTACACATTATACACAATATTGCCTAAATGTACACCTCAGTAAAAATTGCTAGCTTATGATGATTATTTGAGTTTTAACCAAAACGATTGTAGCTGTTCATTTTTGTAGCAAACAGTTCCTCGATTTGCCTGCGGAGCCATAGTTCCTTCCTCAGCAGGCACCATGTTGTTGCTGTTGTTGTTTGGTCTGGCTCATGTCCCCCTGGCAAGGCCAACCACTCTCTGAAACCCAACTCCTCACCCTTTGGGAAAACTACACACAGAGCACACATCAGTCGCTTTAGCCAAGCAGGAAATTTGATTACAAATCCAGCTTATTATTTATTTTATTTTTTTTATCTTGTGAGATTTCTCAAGGCTCTGTGTCTGTTATGAGAGGCCTTTTCCTATTTTATGTCCACTTAGTCAAGTACCTCTTTGATTTGGGTAGATTGCCAGTTGTGATGTTGAAAGAAATTAGATCCGCTCCATAAGGAAGAGAATGGCCTGGTCTCTTCTAAAGAGCTTGTGTCCTTTCTGCTCAGAACCCCTGGAAAAAGTGTGTTGGATGGCACCATGCCACTTCTCAAATTCACTGAACTAAGTCACATTTTAATGAAGTGGCAGTAGAAGCTTTGTTCTGTAGGCTGACCGTATATTCCTAATTAAATTAATTTTGGCATATTTTCAGGCTGACGTTGAATAAAGTGCTGCAACCAAATGCTAGAAGGCCTACCGGCAATTTCAGGTCTTCTTTTCAGGTCTTCTTTATTTAGTGGCATCATCACTAGATTAAATACCTTGCAAGAAACAGACTGTATTTTTTCTCAAAGTAAGTACAGAGTTGTGTTAAAGCTAGTATAACCCTATGACAGTAGTTTTCAACATTGTTGACATGTTTCAGGCATTGGTGGATAGGGTGCAGTCAGCGAGACTGCATGACAATTTCAAAATGTTAATCTGGACATCCTCTGCACACTGCAGCCACCTAAGCCTAGTGTGACCAGTATTTAGACATGCCACGTAGCTAAGAAGACTACAGCACACCTGCTTTTCGTAAGCTGCACAAAAACACCAATAAGTGAGAAAATGCATTACTGTCACAGTGTTCTGGCACTAGGACAAATCTTTTGTAAAGCAGCTCACGTGTTGCTGAAGACAAAAACATACAGCTTGATGTGCTGCAACTTGTTAAACTGGACAACTTTCTCCTGTTACCTGGAAACCTGTTCATCATGTCTTTTTGGTAATTATTCTTATGAAAGGCTTGTCTATGCCATATTTATTATATGTTTGTTCCTGGCTGTATTTAGTTTTAATTGGCACACAAACCTGTGCCACAGTGCCAACTGTACATTCAATTACCAGAAAACACTGGTAGATATAATGTGTATCCACCAGTAATAAGTAATACCATAAAGTATGCATGTGGTCTTGGTGGTAGAGTCATAATGTACATTGCTCTGTGTGTTTGTGTGTTTCATATTCAGATTGATATTGGAGAAAGAAGGACCGCGCTCTCTCTTCAGGGGCTTGGGGCCAAACTTGGTGGGTGTGGCACCTTCCAGGTAAGCTGTCTCCTGTCACCTATAATTGTCATCTTCATCATATTGCTGGCCATGTGTACCACCTTTGAGTATGACTTAGAAATACTATGAAGCTATTAGTGCTGTCTTCAAGTGAAGAGATTTTTGGTTAATTGACAGTAACCGTACCACTTTGACTGATTGAATATTTGATGGAATTGTGCAGAAGGATTTCTTCTAGTGTTCAGAAGTGGAAATGATACAAGCAATTAGCCAGTCGACCGAATATGTATACGTATTTGTTTCAAGCAAAAAGGTGTTTTTATCTCTTTTATGTGAAAGTAAACGGAATATATTTGGGTTTTGGAGACGAGCGATTTGAAGACATCCTGTTGGGCTTTAGAGAATTAGTTTTTTTGTTTTTTCAGTATTTTTGACATTTTAACATTGATGCTAGAGATGTCATTAAATATTTTCCAGTAATGACTAATACCTCATTCCCCATTAAAAATGCCAAAAACAAGACTAAAAGTCTACAAACCATGGTAGCAACCCTGTTAGGCTGCAATCCTCATTACACACCTGAAAACAAAATTGTTAGATAGACAGATAATAGAGAAAGCTCATGTTGTTACATTAAGCTCTACATTGGCAGTCTTGGCATGTGACATTTAGCAGGAAAGCAGACAAAGGGTTTGCATTGTCAGCAGTTTTTCATGTGATACCCCACCCCACCTCCCTACCACCACTGAGTAGCCAAACAAATCAACTGGTGGCTGCTGTCAATAGACCTTTTTCACAGCACACATTTTAATATAACATTAACGATGGCTGCATTCCCTTTAG
This sequence comes from Maccullochella peelii, assembly GCA_002120245.1. Lineage (NCBI taxonomy): Eukaryota > Metazoa > Chordata > Actinopteri > Centrarchiformes > Percichthyidae > Maccullochella > Maccullochella peelii. Next base: position 51,563 of record LKNJ01002055.1, read on the forward strand.
GTGAGCCATTTCCAGGGTCTTGGTAACCTGGGTCCTGGCTCTCTTAAGGAACTCAGTCATCATTAATGTTATCAATTACACCTGTGCTTATTCTGCTATGACAAGTCAAAGTGTCTGCTGTGGAAAAGGTCTTTTGGCAGAGCTGTGATACTGGGAGGGAAACAACTGAATATCTTGGAAAAAGTAAAAACCATTGCAGTGCCCAGCGCAGTGGTCTTTTAAATGTTACAATTGATGCATGTATACATAGATATAGCTCAACACCAGGGACGTAACATTACACTTAACAAAGGCCTAGGCAGTCATATCTAGTCAATTTCAAACTTTGCTTTAATACCAACTGTTGTTATTCAACAGTAGCTGATTTGCATGCACATTGGCTCACTACTATTTCTAGGTGAGTTTTGAACACCTGGGCTGTTTTTCGGGGAGGCACGGCTGTGAGAAACAGTATTGTGTAACCACCACAGGGCCCCTTGAGGTTACTTGGTGACAAAGAAGCATCAGGGATACACCACGTTGTTTAGGTCTCATTCATCTTCATGGCTTTCTCAGCAGTTTCTGCACTGAAACACGGCAACAGCAGCAGCAGTTTGAACGTCAGGAAAAACAGCATTTGGTCTATGTCTTGGAAATACTGTAACTGACTGCAGTTAGGTAATAACATATAACAGTCATGATCATTAATTACCCCTCAGTGATGATGATAGGAGCAAAGTGGGGGCTAATGGCAGTGGGCAGCGGCTAATGCTGCAGCAAGCAGGTGCCAGTGCTAGGCATTTGTAGAGTGTTTTGTTAGCATCTTACATGAATGAGTGCTGATGCAGTGGACAGTGGAGGTGAGCTGTGATGCAGATTTAAAGACAGATGCACGCACAAACACCGTCTTTTAATTTGACCGATGAGCTTGGAGCATCATTAACAATCTGACTAAGCACATTTGATGAATGATTATGCAAACGAACCCGACTGCACATTGTGATTTTAGAGGGAAAAACACACTTGTATTTAGACATGAGTATGAACGTGATAATTATGGCCTTTTCTTAATTAGTCAAAACAAATAAAGACGTGTGCTATTTATACTGAATAGCCTCTTTGTCTAACCAGGCTGATTTGCTGAGACTGTTGGTTCTGCTCTCAGCTTTACACTTAATGAATTTTTAAAGCTCATTAAGCTGAACCAAAGCTACATCGCTACTGGAGGCACATAGTTGGCTGGGACTAATTATCTTTACACTAAAGCACAAAAACATGACATATGTATCTTGTTTGCCATGTGCTGGTATAACATATACTGACCTTTTTGTCTTTTACTTCCAACAGAGCAATCTACTTTGCTGCTTACTCCACTGCCAAAGAGAAACTGAACGGTGTGCTGGAACCCGATTCCACACAGGTACACATGGTGTCGGCTGGAATGGCAGGTAACTACTCTGTGTGAGCTAACATGTTGATTTTCACCTCCATGCAAGGCTTTTTAACATGCCGTAACCTTGTGAACACTTCCAGCGTGCTTGTCAGAAATGCTGAGTAAATGGACCTGGTCTGGCTCAGTGCTGGTAAGCTTAAGTGAATAGTTGCGCCACATATAGGATCAGGGCTTGCATGATATATGTACTGTAGGGCTGCTGCCAGCTTTTACTGTTACATTGATCTCTCTATAGAGAGCATGCAGTGGTAGAACTAGTTTGTGTTGTTAGATTCAAAGGACTTGTCTTTTGAAATAGGGCATAATTTGACAAACTAAGTGCACCACCCCCTTCGTGAGGACCCTGTGTATTCCAAAACAAGCTTATCCTGTTTCCTTCACCTTTTGCCCAGATGTACAATCTTAAAACAGCTTAATTTAAAAACATAACATGTCTAGAGGCCAGATTTAAATACTGTATTGTTATCCTCTGACGCTTTATATGTCAAGGGTAGGTTATCTGCTCTCGTGTCACTCTGATCCAGCTGGGAATGCCGAACTATTACAATGTGGGTCAGTCAGACAGCTCCAGCTACAGTGTGTGTCTGTGTGTATTCGTGCGCGTGCGTGTGTGAATTTAACAGGTTCACGGTGGCGCCACTTTTAGCACACCATGACTCAGACCTTTCAACAACCCAGTCAAGGTCAGAATTTGTCGGTACACATCTTTCCAGTGGCAAACGACATATATTCTGCAGAGTGAGATGTGACTGAGCTGAACAGACAGGTGATGAGGTGGAGACAGCGCAGCGATTACTCTCATCTGTGCGGCGATACATGATATCTGCCACAGAGGTTAGAGCTGACTTCTGCCATGGCTAACAATGGATGTACTTACTTTCTAACACTGTAGATATCCACCTCAAAAAGTATTCAAAAGTATGTCCAGTATGGTGAGGTTGTAATTTGCATTCATGTCCAAACCAAGCCTCAAAACGTGGTCTCATTTGTGACTTTAATTATCACTTTTAGCAGGCTACATAGCTGTTAATTGGTGTTTTTTTATGAATTAACAAGAACTCAGCTGTATTCTTCCAACATGTCCCTTCTGCTGTCTTGGTCGGGGGTGTTCATTTCACATGAGGTTGCAGTATGGTGGGTTAAATCCTGTGGGATGAAGGGGGGATTGGGAACTAAAATGGTTGCATGCCGGTCATTTTGCTACACACAAGCCGCCTGTGTCTGTTTTAGGCTTTAACTCTACCGTAGCTCTCCTCTCGCAAGGGCATGAGACCCCCACACCACCAGGGGTCTCTAGCTGCATCTGTGAGGAGTTACTTGGGTCTGCGTGAGTACTCACCACAGATCTGTGCTTCTTTTTGTATCTGGTTCTTCTCTCTCTCTCTCTCTCTCTCTCTGCCTTTCTGTCCTCTACTCCATCACCATGTAGGTCATTGCATAAAAAGCAGGGTTTATTTTACAGCTGTTTGCACGACATTCAATGTTCATGGCTCCCGCACTAGCACACATAGTGTAGTCTATAGAGGGGCTAGCTTTCTCTCTCTAAGCTGCCTTTGTGACTTTACTTTTCACTTAACATTTTTACATAGTACATTACAACTTCACCAACATGAATGCAGCTTAAAGAACATTTACATCTTACTTAGAGTGTTAGTTTATGGACAGTTTGTTGTATCACTGGCAGCTTGACACTTAGGCTGACAATACTATTTTTGGATTTTGAACAAAATGTAAGTTGTTTTTTTTTCCTCCACAGGTTTTACAGCCATCACAGCAACCAATCCAATATGGCTCATAAAGACCCGTCTACAGCTGGATGCTAGGTAAATATGACACCAAGGTGTGAGCCTCACAAAGTTCAGCTCCCAAGAGAGGGACCTTTGACATGTTTTTCAGTAATGCAAATGCAAATGCTCATGACCACACAGGAATTCTCAGGAATTTTGTTGCTTTAAAGGGACACTTCTTTGTTTTATTCCAGAATTCCTCTTTATATATTGTATGCACTTCCACACTTGTGTGCCGGGTTGTTTTGCATCTTCTGCAACCATAACCTTTCTTTTCTCAGGAACCGAGGTGAGCGAAGGATGAGTGCGTTTGAGTGCGTGCGCCGCGTGTATCAGACTGATGGCCTGCGAGGCTTTTACAGGGGTATGTCGGCATCTTACGCCGGTATCTCAGAGACTGTGATCCACTTTGTGATCTATGAAAACATCAAACGGCGGCTCTTGGAAGCCAAGGCACCGCAGAACATGGACGATGAAGAGGACACGTCCAAAGATGCTTCAGACTTTGTGGGGATGATGCTTGCTGCTGCCACCTCCAAGACCTGCGCCACATCTATCGCTTATCCTCATGGTAAGAGTTCCTCATGGATCAGCTGATATGGATGGATCAGGGTTATTAGGTCTTCTCCTTTAACCCTCTTCTTTCTTCTTTACTTTGCAGAGGTGATCCGCACCAGGCTACGCGAGGAGGGCACCAAGTATAACTCCTTCTTCCAGACTCTAACAACAGTGCCCAAAGAGGAGGGCTACCGCGCCCTGTACCGCGGCCTCACCACCCACCTGGTACGACAGATCCCCAACACCGCCATCATGATGTGCACCTACGAGCTGGTGGTCTACCTCCTGAACGGTTAAAGTCTTCGCCCCACTCAGACAGTATGTGTGACCCTGCCCCTGTTCGGAGACAGAGAAAAAAGAATGAGAGCAACTGCACACCAGATAGCAAAACAATCTGCTCGTCAGAAGAGGACAGAGACAGCACGACAACCTTTGTCTCAGTGTCACGCAAATAAGGGTCTGGAGGAGGATCGAAAAGTTCCTCACATTAGTTTGGGGATCTGGGTTTAGCAGTGGCAAAGAAATGGTTGCCCTATTTTCATTTTAATTCCATCCTTTTCTCCATTTGGTTATATACGTCGCTCCTGGAAGCTTCAGCTTCAGAGTGCTGAAGAAAGAACCTGAGTTACAGTATATTCTGCCTCTAACAATACTAATAATGAAAGAGAAGTACAATAATTCCAATCCTTACTACCTAGTGGCTATAAGACCCCCTCCAGCAGTAGACTTTGCTGTCATGCTGATGATCAGTTTAAAAAAAGTTTTATTAGTATCGTGCAGTGTTCCCTGCATCCCTCAGAGTGCCACTACGGGACCAGAATACAAAGATGCCGGAGTCCGTAGTGAGCTGAAGTATCTGACGAGGAGAAATCAGTGCTTGAGGCTTGTTGAGGTAGGATAAACAGAGGGAAGAGGTGGAGATAGGAAGGGAGGTGAATGGGAGATGTGCCTTGTGTGAAAATGTGATTTAGACTATGATGCACAATGGCTGTAGGAGGAAGAAGAGCTCTGGTTGACCTGTCACAACAAAGGGTTTAGAAATGTAGAGTCATACACTGGTACTGTGTGATTTCAGATGCCCTTAGTGAACCTTTTACTTAGCGTGAAACAGACACACCCACTTACAGATTTTCAGCATCTCAAATACTGGCCGCAATATCTTCATAATGCGGGAATCTACATGCATTTATTTTACAGCTCTTTACACTAAATACCTACGTGATTGATATCTGCTTGCTTATTACAAGTCTACATGACAGCGACCTCTGAACCTGTTCGTGTTTGTGTTAGCCATGTGTGGAAGAAGAATAATCACTAAGGTTAGATGGAGGGTGAAAAGTCCCCAAACTAAACCAGTTAATATTATCCACCATTCTAACTACTGGAATGTAAATAAACAGGAGGAAAAACTTTACTAAAAGCAAGGAAGTAAAACACTGATCCATGTTGTGAATTAAAAATAAATATTAACAAATCGTAATATTGATAGATAAATAAAATACCTACATAACGTGATTGTGTTGTCTGCCCAGTAATGGCAAAATGCAAACATTTAGTACATTTTCTTTGGCCTGAATTTTTTGTTACCTTTTCTCTAACAACAGTGTTGTTCTTATAGCACTTTCCAGTGTCTTTCTCTAGAATCCTCATCTCATTCAGTTTTTTTCCTCAGTTGGACAATCTAGGCCAGATTTACAGGCGACGAGGACAATCCTCTTGAGTTTACTCTGGAGACTTGTTTAGCCAGTGAGTGGAGGAGGTGGCCAGGAATATGCTCTTCATAAGCGCACATGAATTAAATGCAGACTAGTATAAAAAAACAAAACAAAAAAAGTAACTATTTTGTTGATTCCCTCACTTTATTCAGTTGTTGTTTAAGAAAGCAAAATAACTGCATTTCAACCAGTTTAAAAAATAAAATAGCTTTTTTGTTTGTCAGTGTTTTACGTGCTCTTGGATGTCCTTGTCATGGAATGTAAAGGTACTTGGTCTCTGCTTTGGATTCATCTGTTTTGTTGCAGCATTTTTACATCATGTTTCAAACAGTACAAAAGAGCAAAACAGTGCAACTTTCCTTCTGTAATCACACAACAGAAAAAAACCTAGCCTGTTGATAATTGTGTGCATTTTCACCACAAACTGCAAACTGACAGGGCATGGCTCAGCCCACACTGCTAACACAAATGAACATCTCACTTTGACACCATGAGCTGTTGCCGTTATCCTCCAGTGTATTTTAACTCCCATTGATAACACACTTCAAACACTTCATTTCACTGCTGAATAGGTCAGAGCGCTGGTGTGCAGCAGTAAGCATGCCCGGCTTCCGTGGAAGGGAAGGGCAGTTTGGGCGTAATATGCAGCTCATATCTGCTGGCCTTCTCAGCGCCATTGTACTTGCCGATTGCAGAAACAGCTTCAGTGTGTGGCCTCCAAACAGCCTCAGACGCTTTTCTCCACTGGAATTATTGACGTGATCCTCAATGTGAACACATTTTCTGTTTTACAGCACACATGAAGGATGCATTAGATTAGCCTCATTGTGCAGATCTTATCAGAGATGTATTAATGCTCACACACGGTACCATCAACACACACTATTGATTTAGTGAGACATGAGTCCATGGGTGAGCTCTGCTGCTGCTAGTGGTGAGTGGACATTTGTGTCGTGGTGCTGGCTACACTGACAGTCTAAGCAGATAGTGTGGGTTGATAGTACTTATTTGATTAAAGGGTCATTTCACACTAATTCAAGAAAAAAAAAATTGATAATACATTTGGGTGAAATGGCCCTTTAACTGTATGGTAATGTGCATCTCTTTCACTTGTATCATATGATGCATTATTCCCTGCATCCCATGGTTATTCTTTTGCACCCACACGTTTGCATTGCGTGCGTGTGTGTGTGCGTGTTTTGCGTGTGCTTGCTTAAATGACAGTCGCACGTCATTCAGTCGTGTCCTGTGTGTGTAAGAGACCATAGGCGTATGTATGTATGTATCAGAAGAATAGCTGCAAACAGTGTTGTTTTTATCTTTTTAAATAAAATTGTTGCCTTTTCCTTACGCCCTTTGTTTTTTTTCCATGTTGTCATTGATGAGCCGACTGTGAGTGTGGCTCCAGTCTATGCATTCTCATACCTGTTTTTGTAAAACAAAAAGCCAATAAAATGGAAAGTGCAAGTATATTTAAGTGTCAGTAAATCTTACTCAGAACTTAAGTCTGTTACTTTGTGCTTGATATTCAGTTTCTCTCAGTTGCTTTGGCACAGTCCTCAAATGAAAACTCTCAAAACCATGAAGTTCTCAAATGGATAGCTCATTTTCTCGCATTATATTAATTTCTTGTTGCTTTCACACAGAATGTATCAAATGTGTAAGTACAAATACCTTCATCTGACCCAGTGATGCATTGAACTGTATTACTCTGACGTGGTTATCAACATGCTCATTGTGTAAATCTTTACATTAAAGCCAACTGTCAACATTTCAAACATACAGAATATTTTTCATTATTTTCAGTAATCTGGTAGTGTTTGGGGGCAGCGGCAACAAACTATTAGTTATAGTTGATTCCGCGAACTTGGTAGCAAACAGTTGCCTGTTTACACATCCGGCAGATACAAGCAACATAATTGGAGTCATACATCTGGCCAGATGGCGAATGTTAACCTGAATATTTACCTCCCCTTTAGCTCTGATTTGTACCTAAGTCTTTAGCTAAATGCTCTGCTAACACAACTTAGTCTGTCTGCTGTTTGGTGCTGGGCAGGTAGCTTACGATGGTGATCCATTGTTGATGTAATAATATTGATTAAAGCCACTTAAAATTAAATTAATAACGCATTCATCCTCATCCAAATTTTAGTGCAACTTATCACATGTTGTGTAGTTCACAGCCTGTGATTTCTCACACACATTTACACCACAAGGGCTTTTACATACAGTTACTTAACACAGAGCAGGCAGACATCTTGAGGTCTGGCCGGGTCAGACAGAGGGGAAGATGTACTGTTTGTGATGTGCTTGGTCAGAGGGAGGACAAAGCTTACCAGCTGGCTGAGACGGCATCACGGCAGAGACATGAGGTGGAGGGCCGCACCATGCCAAAAGACTTTAGCATTTGTAAGGGCAAATATCAATATATATACTTTATATATTTTATAATGTATACTTTTTTGTATTTTCTGTTAACATTACTGTTACATAAGGTACTGTGAATAAGGGACAAACCAGATAGGTGAACATTTAAAGGGAAAATTGCAAATAAACTGTTGAAATTGGTGTTTGCATGACAGTCAGCTGGGGAGGACATTTGGCTTTATAATTGGGTCGCTGTCTGTAAGTCTCAATGAGAAATGACATAAAAAACCCCCACAATTTTAGTTTTCTGTCACACTGACACAGTTCCTTACACATTTGACTGACTTGGCTTAAGCAATGATGGTAAATGGACAAAGTGCTTTAGAATTTTTCCTCTCATTCACTTATTCACACACACACACACACACACACACTCACCCACCAATGGCGGCGGAGCTGCCATGCAAGCAACTTGGGGTTCAGTGTCTTGCTCAAGGACACTTGATATGTGGACAGAAAGGATCGAACCGCCAAGTTTGTGATTATGAAAAAGGTGTATGTCATTTTGGTGGCAGTGATGCTGTCACTGATGAAGTTATTTACTTTTGACACATCAGTTAAAATCTTTTGAGTGAGTGTCCTTTTGCAGGACAAATGAAGTGTTGTGCTGGACAGTATAGACTGATGTGGTGTTGATTGCACTTAATGTGTCCAGAACTGTATCCGTGTCTCAGAAAGTGTGCTTAAGCAATTGAGAAAACCACACAATTGATCAATGCATTAGATGTACGGCAGCTAGATGTAAGTAGATTTCCAGCCACCAGGTGGTAGTGTTGACCCCCTTAGCACCTGCCTATGACTTCCTCTAGCACACCATCAGCTCAATGGAGCAGATACTTAAAGATGACAGCCTGCTGCTGCCTCATTCCTCAATCCAAAAGATGGGAGGAAGGGAAAAAAAGACCCACTACCAAATGTGTAACTGTATTCTGCACCTCAGACACAGTTGTGACATGAAATGAGCCAGACAGCTACATGTAAATGTTTCCAACTAAAGCAGAACAGAAACTGATTGAAAAAGAAAGAATGAATGACAAAAAGATGCCAGATGAATGATGGCATGGCTGAAAAACACACTTACCTAATTCACAGCTCATTTCCTGGCCTGAACAACAGCATCACATCATCACATTAGATCCAGCAGGACCAGCCTGAGTCAGACACTACACGCATTTATTTTGTGTCAGACTGAAAGGGAGGAGTGTGTTCCCAAAACATGCTCCACAATCTGCCAGCAACGCCAGTGTTCTTGGAATAATACAAAGTGCCTCGGGGTGTTGGTTGTGCCTCACTTTTAAATTGAGCATTGGGGACACACTGTGAAATGGCAGCAAAAAACCCTGATGGAGCCAGCAGAGTGTTATGACTGGCACCTTGTTTACCTCTGAACTGGAGTGGAAGGGAAAGGAGGGCAGAGAAAGAGACAGAAAAATGCTGTTTTCCATTTCCACCATTTCTGACAGGCTTTTGGCTCTGTGTTGTGATGTTTGCCTTTGTCTGGCTTAATCCTGAAAAAAGGGAATCTTGGCACTAATCTGTATTTGTGTTATGTGTAAAGATTAAATTTTTAAATTCTTTACATATATTTCAAGCTTTTCATCTTCTTGCTTTGGCCTCTTTTCTGTAGCCCATTGCTTTGGCACACGCTTTCCAATTTCCATTTCAACTGAAGTGATTTCTCATTTCTGAGGACCTGCAGAGGGAGGCAGCATGCAGCAGCATCTGTCCTTAAAGGGGCACTCCAACTGTTTAGCATTGCACTTTCATGGGGACTCACAAGAGACAGATTAAAAAAAGAATTGTCAAAACTGAAGCAGCAGAGGTCGAGACACCCCAACTTTTAGTCCCTATATTGGTCAAGCTCCAAAAACACCAGATGCTGCATTTCCCATTATGCATCTTAGTAGCGTCTTTCGCTAACCTCCCAGCCTGGTCCCACCTCCCACCCTTGCGTCTTTCAAAGTTCACACCCAAGTTCATAACACAGGCTTTTTGTTAAGAATTTGAAGCCAAATTCAAAGTAACCCTGATGACATCACCAGGGTTATGTTTTTACTCTTTAAAGACCGTTAAATAGTAAATAAATAAGTTTTAATCTTCCACTCTGGGCATATACATAAATTCATCCAATAAAATGTTATTTGGGGCAAACAGCTGGCTGATCCCATCAAATAAAACCACACTTGAGCTAACAAGTTAGCTTGTGGGTTGTAGCTAGCAGAGCGACATCATGGGTCAGCGTGAGTTTGGCTCTCAGTCGGCCAAAACTTTGTTTACATTTCCTAAAGATCGTGGTTGTGCTCTACTTTATTCATTTCTCCGTCACGCTACAGCACATGTGAGGGAGGTAGCCAACACTTCTCTACCGCTTTGAGTTTGAGTTTTCAAGTAAACTGATTTTTATCAGTTAAAAAATAAAAATAAAATCGGTAGAGTGCCCCTTTAAACCCATTTTATGCTAAACACCAATGTATTTGTAGAATTAGAAAATAGTTCTTTGTCCATATGTATCAATTATCTCTTACAATGGGATCTTTCAATTATGGTTCCATCTAGGCTACAGTTAGAACCACAAACTTAACCAAAGAACCGCTTGACAGTTCATCCATTTTCTATATGAAATCTATATCCTTCCACACGCTTGGAGATGCTTTATGTCCACATTTTGTGTTTTATTTCTTATTCTAACCATGACCAGTAATTGGAGGCTCTCAGTGGTGTCTAGAGACAGTTTCCTCCAGGTGAGTCACTGACTGGCTGAGCAATGTGAACCTCAGACCGAGCTACAGCAGTCTGCGCAGGGCATGGCTGTCTGGGTGAAATGCTCGGTAGCTTGGATTCATGAGCAGCTAGGTTCCAGACTCAGACAAACAATCCTTGCTCTTCTTGCTTCCGATATCTGCCACGGCCCACGCTGTCAAACAACAACAACAACTACAGCAGTTGGCAGACTTGCGCAAGGCATCAAGCACACCACATTGCATGCATGGATTAAAAAGAAAAGGCATTCGATCTGCCTCCCTAGCTCTTCTTTAACATGGTTGTTCTGTGATCATAGGGATATTGTTAAGTCATGCAAACTAATAGATACCAAGTGTCAAAAGACTGCTGGCAAATATGGCTGCAACACCACCATTGCTGGCAGTTAAATAAAATCCAGTTATAACACTACTACAATTGGGTCAGCTAATTTGGGGCTATACACTGTTTGTTTGTATCTGTCTCCCCTTGTTAACAAAACACCACAAATACGTAACACAACAAAAAAAGCTAATTCAGGCTATTTATCTGGTGTGACTACAAGGCTAGCATTGAGGCTAACCGTTAACACTGAAAAGCCAGAATAACAGCAGTGCTTTGAGCTTGTTAACGTCAGCATGCTAACCGTGACAATGCTAACATACTGAAGTTAAGCATCTTAGTTTAGGGTGCTAACATTTTCTAATTAGCACAAAAGTACAGTTGAGCCTGATGGAACTGTCAGAAGGTTTTTGGTCATCAAGTTAAATTTGACCTGATGATGGTGCTAGATGAAAAGTTAAGGGATCACAAAAGTCATTATAATTCATCCTGAGGGGAACATGAGTGTTTGTACAAATTTTCATGACAATCCTTCCAATAGTTGTTAGACATTTCACTTAAAACCAAAAATGTCAACTTCATGCTGGCGCTTGAGGAAATCCATTGTCTGGGAACCATGAAAATCGAAAATCGAAATCTTAAAGTTTGTGCCAATCCATCTAGTAGAAGGTATTTCACTGGATAAGTGAAATCCTTGACCTGCTGGTGGTGCTAGGGGAAAAGTCAGGGGATCACCAAAGTCAGGATTCATCCTCTGGGCACCATGAATGTTTGTACAAAATGCCATGGCAATCCATCCAAAAAGTTCAGTTCAGTCTGAACCAAAGTGGTAGACTGAGCAGCCAACCGACATTGCCAAACCACTAGCATGGCTACAAAGATATCAATATAAGAAGAGAAATTGTACATTCTGTACATATAGTGCAACATTGATTTCCAACAGTGAACATTTTTAAGTCAGTCTGGTGACTGGAGGCTAAAATTTGAATTCAAATTCATTGACAAAACACATGAGCTCACTAAACTTTGGCTTTGTTTGAACCCTCCACCCACTGTGGTCGGCTGTGAGAAGCACACTGGCTGGGGTGAATTCAGGGACATCTCTCTGTGGTACATACACACATACACAAATCACCTACACATGGGAGGCAAAGTGAAGGGAGGTTCAGCCAAGTTGAGACAAACTACTCCCCTTTATTTTCTAACAAGCAGAAATCCTCATGGTAATTCAGTGACATTGTTTGACTGTCAGTACACCATCCAATTATGACCGGCTCCACAACCGGTCCGGGGAGAGAGAGACCCACAGCATGGGGATGTGACACGTGAGGATCGGATAGAGACAGAAAGCCAGGGAAATGGAAGGAGAAAGAGATGGGGGGAAAGAAGGGTAGATGCAAGGGGGAGTGAGGCAAATGACATAATGAAAGGCAGAGAATGAAAACATCTGATGCAAAGTGTCTGTCGGAGGACTTGGGGAGGATTCAGCGCGGGCTGGTGAGAACAGCCACGGCGGCTTTCTCTGAAGTCAGCACTGAAAAGCAGGCAGACGGGCAGATACACGCATCCTAACTTGCACTCTCACGGCCTCATTCGCAAACAATAGATGTGCACAAAGCTTGCTTGACAACAACAAATCCACTGCATGCATGCACACACACACACACACACACACACACACACACACAGAGCATGGGAGCTCTGAGTCATGTTCAATTGAAACTGTCTCTGTTTCACCAAGATCAACTTTCTGACTTTATGTGTAACAGACATTTAGATAGATAGACAGACAGATAGATTTAAAGGAATAATTTGATATGCTACAAATACTACTCTCATATTTGCAGCTGGAGCTAGGAGACTATTAGCTTAGTTTAGCATAAAGACTGGAAACAGAGAGAAACAGCTAGCCTGGCTCTGTCCAGAGTAAGAAAAGCTGCCTACTAGCACCCCTAAAGCTCAGTAATTAACACATTATATCATGTTTGTTTTATCCATGCAAAAACTGAAGTGTAAGAATGACAAATTGTAGTTTTATGCAGGGTTATATGTTGGACTTCTTTGCCGGGAGCAGTGACTTCCTTTCTGACACATTTTCCCCCTAAATCTACAACGTTTTTACACTTGGGTTTTTGTATAGACAGGCTAGATGTTTCCCCCTGGTTCCAGTCCTTATGCTAAGCTAAGCTAAGATAACTGTCTCCTGGCTCCAGGTTCATATTTAATAGACAGGCATGAGAGTGGTATTGATCTACTCATCTAACTTTGGGCAAGAAAATGAATAAGCGAAGGCTGTTTATCAAAATGTTAAACTATTCCCTTGATGACTCACTGCAGAGCAGCGAAGAAAATCAGCTGTTTTTTTTTCGCTGACAGGCAAGCAATCTCTGCTGTGAAACCCATCAACTTCAATTCTCTGGTTCTCTTTGGAACTGATTTGAGGCCAGGTGCTCAGGGAGGCAATGGTCTAGTTTTCACAATGAGCCTAATTTCATCCAGGGCGTTATTATTGACTTAGCCTGCTTGCTCATGTTTAAATCTGCTGTTGATACTGTTATAGGTGAGATACAAATAGATGCGTCTCGTAGTTGGACTGGGACACAGGCAACGGAATTCATATTGAGAACCTTAAAATACCAGATGATCATCAGATCACAGATCACCATTCTGTTAGGTTAGACTTGATATGCAATTGCACAACTGTTTACATTATACTGTGGGTAGGGCCACAGAGTGAAACCTATGAGGACTAAGCACACTTGAGTCCAAACAAACCCTATCTGGTGATGTTTTTGTGGTAAGCAGCATTAGAAGCTAACCCATTAGTTTGACTTTAATCCATGAATACAACTGCTCCCACTTAATGACTGCATAAAGGTACTCTTTCATTGAACATGAATTATATTTCAAAGTGAAGATCAAAATAAAGTGCACATGAATCAAGGACCTGGGAAAGTAAAAGAAGGCGACATGCAATGATTACAGTACATGCACTTGTTAGCCAAATGTTAACTTAATATATAGGGCTATACTTCAATCGCAAGTTAATCAACTACAAAAGCAGCAGACAGCTCGTGATTATGCTCCGAATAAAACTATAAGGTATTAAGTGGCCTCCACCCTGCGTCAAGTGTCTTAAAAGCTAGAATTTAACAGGAAGTTTAGTCATGATACATACAAAATAAAAGCATGAAATTAATTAATGTTTTGGCAAAATAGCTTTGAACAACATAAAATACACGAAAACACTCTATGACATTGCTAAATAAATCATGATGCAACGCCATACCTGCGTGTTAGACACAAAAACACTAAATACAAAAATAGCGTTTTCACAAAAGTGTTTCTTTGTGGACGTCGTGATCGGAAAACGTGTTGTTATTCTGGGTGGTTTGACACCAGTCACCTTTTCTTGATCCCGACCCTCCAGCCAATCAGTGGCTGTCAGGGACACACGAACGGTGATAATATCCACGGAACAGGCTACAGGCAGGGGGAACAAAGAAAGCCGTTCGCTGCGTGTAAAACGTCCTTTTACTTTGTCAACACGGACAAATATCGACTTTGTAGAGGCAGTTTTAGCTTTACTTTAAACACTTTTCCTACTCTGCGTCTTAAGTCCGACTGGTTGGTTTTGCTGAGGAAAGAGGAAACTTGGCGTCGTGATTGGTTTGTCGGGTCGCCTTTCTCGAAACCTTCTTTCCTTGGATACGTTGGTTGGAAGGTAACGCACGGTAAGTTTAAATCTTCTCTTCCGTAAGACTTGAATATAGTGCCGAAATCAACTGTGAAAGCACAGTGACAGTGTTATGTTGTGGCTTTCCATTGCGAGAAGCAGAAAACTCCTGTCTCAAACTTTGCTCTTGTGTTTTGTGAGGCAACGATAGCGCCGATAAATTCCCTTCGCACACTGGGAAGAGAACGGAGCTTTTTCCAAACTCTATTAAAAATTGCTTTATTTTAGTGCTTCGTTGCTCTTTGACAAACAAACACACCACGAGGAAGTAAACGTAAGACATTTTCTGACTATTTGGTATCCACACAAAATTTCGGTATAAAACTATTAGTCGCTTATTTTATTTGTTTGAAACAATTTAACTCATTTAATTGTTTTGTCACGCACTAAACTGATAGCTAGGAATGGTGCTGCAGCAATTGGTACGAGTCAATAAAAATATGTAAAGCCCTTATATACGGACCTAAAGTACTTGTTAGGAAGTCATTCATGCGACAAAACATCAAGAAGACACTAGTGACACATTACATGTATCCAGTTGTGTTTTAATGGTACAACGTATGGATAATGTCAATAACTTGCCAAACTACCAGAATTTGAATGGAGGTTTTGGCTCACTGTTTTTCTCCATTCAAGAGAGAACGGTTCACATGAGGCAAAGTCTCTGTTGCAAACCATTTAGCTTCCTTAAGGAAGTACTTGAATCAAATGATAGATTTCCCTCAAATTCATTTTCTCCTTATGTGTGGTTGGAAATGAAAAACAGAGTCTTACATGGTTCTGTTGCCAGCATTTTAAGTTATATGTTGTGGAGTTTTAGCAGGAGAAGACCATTCCCTTTATTCCAGGCTTTGCTTTGACTAAGCAAAGGCCTTACATTATTACAGGCGAGCAAACAGTGCCCTACTGCCCTAGAAGCAATAGAAAGCGGACTATTTGACTTCATTCAGTACCCATTCGATTTGATGTTTGCCTGCTATTCAAATGCTAAATGCTTTGCCTGTAACCACACCATCTGCTTTGCCCTCCTGGGCATTGGCAGGCTACTGTCCAGATCAAGTGTTATGAGAGATTTGTGTGGGTGGACCACAGCAGATGGTGAGATGGAGAACATAACTGGCTGATGTGGTATAGGCTCACTGTTGTGGTTGTTGGTCTCGTTTTCAGTTGTGGTTGGTGCAATAAACAAATCTTTTAACATTTCAGCAATTTCTCAAGGACAGCTCCATCATAGTCGGTATGACAAATGCTTTGACTGTTAATTAGCTTCCCTATACTGTTGAAAGCCAGGTCATGCTCCCACCATCTGGGGTTTGACCCTGTGACCACTGTGACATCAGTTGACCTCCCTGTTACCATGTGGGTGCGTGGCTTAAACGTGCCCAGGTCAACAGTGGAGCGCTCTATCATATTTAACTCACCTAGAGTCTACGAGGAAGCAAATACAAGGACACTGGTCATTGTTGGCCACTTCCAAGCTAAAGTTTGGACCAATGCTTTGGCTTAACCTTGACTTGTGCACAGTCTACAGTTGATTGCAACCCAATCACTGATCTGTTTCTGTGCATGCAACCTGTGTGTGTGGTGTAACAGACTGAGAGAGGTGGGACACAAGCATTGAAATAATGGAAATGTAAAGAATGGACATTGCCATTTACAGCAACAGTCTTCTTCCGGTTATAGCATGGAAAAGGAGGTCATCAAACCATCCCTGACCAAATACACTTATCAATCAGAGGGAATTACAAAATAAAAGCCTTTCTCTAATATACGCCTGCTTCAAATAAACCTCTTGCTCTGCTGCACATAGATTTATTTTAAATAGCTCGTTCTAAAACTGTTGTCTAGGCCTACCTAATGTAATGAAAAAGTGTTTTAAGAGAGTTAATTTATGTAGAGGGACGCTTGATTTTATTCTCAAAAGTTTAATATGCAACGGAGAAACACAAAGCCATGTTTCCACCCAAGCATATTTGTGAGAATTATCTAATAAGAAAAGGTGGATGGAAGCGACCACATTTGACACAACTTTCACAGTATGACAGTTTGGTCCAATTAAATTGCACCATAATTCTAAACTGGGTGTAAAAGTACAGTTTTTACATTGCCCTGGATTTCTACTGGACACTCAAGGTAGAAACCCATTTCCTTTTCCATCTAGGTTTTGCTTCGTAATTATAGCAAATCCGATTTCTCCCAATAGAATGTGAGTTGAATTGAGTGTACACCGTAGAAGGCGAGGGCACTAATGACTTTTACAATGGCACATTGTCTTGGAGATTAACATTCAGCATCTCCAACTAGCAGTCAGCTGCAGTAGCCTGACAGAACAGCCATGCACTGTTGGAGATACTTGGATGATGCAACTGTTATGCTCACAACATCACTGTCAGGATATTTGGTGAATTTATGTTGACAAGTGATGTGGGAAATGATTGCTGTGCTACTCCTTCATCCCCCCCCCCCCCGTGTCAAGTAGCAAATCGGTTCTAATGACAACTGTGGGTGACACCCAGGTAACAACTGCTTACTCTCCCCTTCAGTCTCCTGCCGCTGTCATAAACCCAGTCCTAAAATTGATCATGAAAATGAGGTTTCAGCTGCTCTGCTTCTTTTGCTCTGGATGTGGATGGGAGGTCCATTATTAACACTTGTTTGTCAAGTTTTTACCACCAAGAACCTGCACTTTTTAAAGCACAGAATCTGTCCTGGCTAATACGATGACACCTCCTAATTTCATTTCAGTGTGGGCAACTTTTCAGAAAAGACCTGTAGTGCTGGATAATATTTGGTGGCTTTGCAGCAATTTTTTGACACTGGTTTGATTTCACAGTTCTTTCTGCCATTATAGCTATCAAACGTTTTCCATTAGGGATGAAATTTGATTCTCTCTCTCTCTCTTGGAAGGTACGTAGGTAGTGATGGGCATCTATATCCAAGTCCATAGATGTATACATAAAATCCCAAAGGTGATGTCATGAAACTGCTGGTTTTGTCCAACCAACAGTCCGAAATAGTTTTGTGCCAATTGGCGATCGGATCGTATATCACAGATTCAAGTCTGACAAAGAAGAGCTGAGCCTGACCAGCTGAGTCTGAGATGTCCTAACATGGCCACTTTAATGCATTCAAAAAAGGTTTACAGAAAGAGCAGTGTCCAAAGGAACAACTGCAGCAGAATGGCATTTAGATCCATTTCCAAACGAGAGCTGCTATGAATTTCAGTCAGCTGCATCATGTCACGTTTTTCCTCCAGACAGAAACATTTTAGGCAATGTCTGTCAGAGGATCTACATAAAATACTTATCTTGTAATCTTAGAAAATACTTGGGGGCATTCCACTGCAGGCAAAGCATGTCTGATAATTGTCCCCACTGTGTACCCAGTTACTCCCCACCATCCCACACTCACTCTCTCTCATATACTCGTATAAACACACACACACACGCACACAGTAGTACAGACCCCCCTGTCGGAGACGGGGCTGTTTCAGCAGAGGGGCACTGTACCCAGCGTGTGTGATGCTGACTCGGTAGAATGTTAATGTTGTGAAATCCCATTAAGGCCAATCCAGTGCTGAGCAGGGCCACGCCTGGGCTTTACGGGACAGCAGGTCATTTTAAAAGGCCAGCAGTGCCCTTGTGATTGCACTGTGTAATACAATCGAATCACTTGAGTGGCTCACACTAAATTTAATTACTCTTGTAAATCGCTGCCGCTCATGTTTAGTTGCTCTTGAAGGCCATTTAAATGAGTGTCACTGGTTGAGTATAATTGTCGTTAGAGCCTTAGCTGCACTTTGGTAACTGTGGTAAATAGAGCTTTTGCATCACTGTTGTGTGGGGAGGAACAAAGCAACTACAATCCCATCAATTGCTTTCATTGCACTGTCCTGATGGTTGTTTGAACAGCAGGAACTGCATGCAAAATGGCAACATTTCCCATCAAGTTCAGTTGTGAGTGCCAGCTGGTATCAGGTGGGTTTCTTTTTCTACTGCAAGGGATCTTGGGTAAGGCCATGCTAAGCTCTAACTGGCCACCCTGTCACCGGTATGTCTCTGATTGTAGCACATTGCCACTGGCTTCAGACTGTATGTATTGATTAGATGGGACATGAGACCCCTCTTCAGCAGAATAGTTTCTATAATATGCTTACCCGTTTGAAGGAAATCCTACTCATCGTTTTCCTCCTTTAGGTATGGTGTGCATGATAATAACAGAATAGGTTACTGCACATGTCAGCCAGTGCTGCCTGTCGCTGCAGGGAGAGCAATGTGTGCTGAAGAATGGATTCTCACCCAGCTCTTCAGGGAGATGACGGATGTTCCTCCCTACAGAGAGTGAGAGGGATGTACCATACAAGTTACTGGGGCTGTTAATCTTTCACATCTGAGAAGGATGTGGTGTAAAGCTCTCCTCCTGAAAGAAGCTTACACCCACATGTTTCTATACTGGTACATTAAAGCTCTGCATTATGTGCTGCATTGAGCTACTAACTCCTGTGAATGAAAACTACTCTTGACAATGAATATGTTCACCATGTATTTACTAAGTACATGTACTCAACATAGCATCAGATGATAGTATAATTTCTGACCTCAAAATTGGCATGCTGTGTGTAAAAGGGGTGGGGGTCGGGGGGTGGAAACTAACCAGCAGTTTTCAGATGTAGCCCACTGGTGTTCTTCTTTGTAGTACTTTTGCACTGGAGTTTTCTATATTGAAAAAGAGTGCTATATTTCACACTTTGCACCAATTTTCTAAGCCAGTTTAGGGAAAGCATGGGGCATACTGCCGCAGTTAGCTGGATGTCAGCTGTAGCCATTATGGCGTGATCAAGTGCAGCTTTTGACAGAAAACGTGAAGGGACGCATCAGTTGGTCTTTGTCGGCGTTAGTTCTTCAAAGTCGGGTTGGTTTGTTAATGCCCTGATAAAGCCGGACAGACAGCGGATGCAAAGACCGTTTTTCTTTTTTTTACTATTATGGCTGTTTTTGTGAAGTCATTACTCAGTTTGTGTCACGTTTCATGTACAAATGAGTGCAGTGCTGTAGATGCCTTCCAGGGGAGACGGAATATGGGAATAACGGTGCGCATTTTCAGGCAAACTATTATCGTATCTTGCCCTGCCTTTCACCCCGCCTTGAGTGTGGACAACAGCTATAAACACTTAAGCCTGCCATCATGGTCAGATGACATGTCGTTTTCTAGCATAATTCGGCCCTTAGATTGGAGTCGGATGGTGGGCAGATTGAGTCAGAGTCAAATGGCATATAAGGAGACACAAAGACTGATGAGGTGGGTAGAATATTGGAGTTATCAATAGCTGGGGGAAGAGCAGGGTTGCCAGTGAGTGCAGCTATTCATCTACGTTTTACAGATCCTCACAGCATCAGTGTACTAACAATGTGACAGTCTAAACAACAGTCTGTCTTTTGGTGTGTGAAGTAATGCTTTTTATTGAGACAGTATTTCCTTCCCACTTTGTCCAATGAATGGCTTTTTGGGGGCCTGACTTTTTTTATAAACTCATGAAATGTGAGGTTTGTATTTTTTCTGTTTATACACATGTTTCTAAAACGTAAAGCAGATACTATGAATTGAAGCACCAAAGTTTAGAAGTCTTTTTGCATCATTAACACTGTTGTGTAGTATGATGGAGCAGTGCCTTTCTTCCAATATTTGAACGGCGAGCCCTGGTAGTTTGCCATTTAGTTCCAATTTGCTATACATAGAGAACCTGACGTTCTGTACATAGATTGACCTGGAAGCAGGAAGTTTCCTCTTGCATGTTGTAAACCAGACCCCATACCCTCCCCCTACCTCAGCCTCTTCCTACGACCTGCCTTATCCTCCTCTTCCTCCTCCTTTTTTTTTCCTGCCATGCAAAACAGTGTGCCCAAACCACTGGGTCATGGTGAGGGCACAGTCCACATACACACAACTACTGTGAATCATCTCACCTCAGGTGACCTCTTGCGCAGTGGTGTGTATGTGTTGGTGCACAATTGCAGTCATACATGGATGTTTGCCGACATTGTGGTGAAATGGAGGATAGCAGGAGCACGGCATTTGCACATATCAATATGCTGCAGCAGAGGCTTATGATAAGGAGGAGTGTTTTCATAAGCCATGAGTGCAATGCTTTACTTTGTGATCTTGTAAAGCAGTATTGTTCCAGTTTATATGCTAGTTTATTTTTTTTCAGGTGTATGTGTGTGTTTCTGTGTATGGTGAATCTTGTACTGATAGGATATTGACTTTTTTAACCCAGGGTCTAAGCCATTTTATCCCATTTTTGGTCCGCCTGGTTTTCTTGTGTAATAATGCTTGTATAACCTCAACACTGTAATGCACAATCAAGTTATATTCATATTTATTTTCGGGACAACCTGGGCTATCAGAATATGTATGCTGCAGTGATGTCACATGAATGTATAAATAGTGTAAATGACCAAAAAGACAAAATGGAAATTGAATCTCACAGAAATGTATTCAAATCATACAAAGAACAATAATGAACAAGGTTTTTGGCTCTTGAAAAGTGTTCTCCCAAGTCTTGGCAACCAGGGGGAAAAGAAATATTTATTCTAACCAATGCACATCAAAAACTATTTACATTTTTTCCTCAGATTTTCCATCCATTTTTCTCCCAAAAAGTTAGTTATGCCATGCCTAAAAGCAGTTCCTGTCTGCAATGAGACAGAGGGCCACATCACACTCCTTATACTTCCAGGGGATAGACTGATTGACCTACCTGGTCTTGCATCCATAGTCCTGCTTGTATCAGCTTGTGACACAGTGCCTTGGCAGGAGGGACCACAACTGTGACACCACAAAAAAAAAAAAAGAATGAAAAAAACAATTCCTGCTGTGTGGCGCTGTGAGTTTTTGTGGGCCTCCGTTTGTCCCGGTGTGTGCCCTCTCCATGGTAACGTTGAACGAGTGGGGTCAGACACACTCGTAAACACAGCCTCTGATTGGTCAACAAGCAAGAAACTCAGCCTCTGATTGGTCGACAGACTTGTCATGTGATTGCTAATGGATGGCTAACAACAACAATAACCGTTTTCAACACGGAAAAATGGATAAATAGTCACAGAAAACATTCGGTGTTGGATTTATTATAATGGATTTATTTTACGAAGTCTCCAAAAAGACACTGCCGTTCAAGGCTGGATTACAAACCTTATGTAAGAGCTACGATCACACCGAGGTCTCATTGGAACGGCACAACAGTGTACTTCTGGGCAAAAAAAAGAGTAAGTCTCTAGCATGCAGCGTTCCGGAGATATTTAGTATGCCGTATGCAACATAATTTGATGTCATATACGACATCGCCATCCTGAACGGGTTAAATCGAGCCTGTAAATTGCCTGGAGGTATGAAGCTCCAACCCATTCTCTTTTTTTAATGTTGTGTTGCAGCATTATGCCATCCCATGAACCTAGCTATTGTTTAGCCACACTACACCGACATGAATAGTTGAGTTGTCTTCTGTGCTCATGGATGTGCGCTACTGGAATCCTATTGCTCCACTGCCGATCACCAGCTTTGATACCTGCTTGCCCTGCAAGATGTCAGGATCTTTGTTCACAGTGGGTTCCATCTGAAGAACCCTTGTAATCTTTCCTGTTTCTCCATATTTTTGCATGAGTAGTTTAAGGTTATGTAGGTCAAATCTTCTGTTTTAAAGGTGTATGCAAACTAAAAGATACTGCAAAAGTATGAAATGTTTGTATGTGTTTAAAATTTTGCCTTGCAGATTTATTGCACCATTAATGACCTAGTTGTTCAGATGAGTAGCTGTGCCAAGGTACACTTAACCAAGCGCTGCCCATTGCTCTGTTGCAGAGTTCTCCTGAGGTTAGGACAAGCTAATACGTCTTTGAGGCTGAGTGTTTCTGGGGCGCTGGGAGAGGAAGAGGTTAGATCAAAGCAGCACAAAAACGGAACAGACACTCTTTTCCACACCAGTCATTTTTTCCTCTTTTCCAAATTTTGTTAAGCATTTTTAATTAAAACTCAGTCAAGGTGCTTGAGCACAGCAACCCATTAATTACTCTTTAATTCGCACCATGTTTGACTGTAGCTAATCACTTATTTTCTCAGGGGTAGATGAGGCCACAAGCTCAACAATGGAACGTTGAGCTATTGTGGCTGCTAAAGTGACATGGCACTTTTGATCTGCTTAAATGCCTCCCAGTTAAGCTCCATGTCATCAGAACCATCCTGTGGCCTACATGCAGAGCATGTCAAGTCATTTTTCAGCATGGCCACTTACACTGTTAGAATATGCTGCTAATTGGCTGTTTTTTAGTGGAGGAAATATGTCAAGGAATGAGGCAGTGTCTGTCCTTGTTGCTCTGCAGAGATGGCAAATACAGGGCTCCACGCTGTAATAATTTACTTGTATTTTTTGGACCGTTTTTGGAGACGGGCGACAAAAAAATTGTAACTAGGTGTAGGTGCTTCTTGTCCTGTTTTTTTATAACACATCACGGGGTACCTCTTGAAGGAGAGAGAGAATTGGTGTGTGTTCATGTGAGAATGGGGAGCCAGCATGATGCTCTTATCATAAGAAAAGTGCTAAAACAGTCCTGCACAGGTATGTGTATATGTAAAACACCTATTCACCTATATTCAGGTGTGCTCGGTAGTAGCTCAGAAAAGAGACGGGTCAAGAAGAAATTCATGCTACCAATTGTGGTGGCTGGCTGTGGGACATTCATTTGCAGTGATTAACTTTTTTTAATGTTGTTATTGCAGCCTTATTTACTAGCTGTCAGCTGAACAAAGAGCTGGGCATAATGTTCTGGGAGGTTTTGGGTTCATAATTTTAGCGTTCTTCAGGCTGAGGTGTGGCGTGAAGTATTTGGGGATTTGTTTATGGTTTCTTCAGCTGGTTGCATTTAGCATTACAAGGAGGGGGTGATGAAGCACCCCAGGGCTCCTAACAAGGTTATTCATTTTCACACCACATTGGCACTCTGCACGCGTCTTTATTGTACAATTAAATACTCTGATGGCCACTAAGTGATTGGTCGCTTGAGAATGTCTTTTGGATTGAAACGCACACGTTTGGAAAGAGAGAAATGATTGAGGGCTGTAGTGTCCCAGGGGCCTCCTACTGATAAATGGTTCACTCCCTCTTCCCTCTAACCACATTAAAGATGTCAAATCATTAAAAGCTGCAGTTCTCCATACACACCCCCCCGTCCTCCCAACAGTGATGGGAGACATCTTCTGGCCTCTTCTTTCCTTGTGTGGCGCATGTTGAATTGCACTCCCAAGTGTTTGTGAGCTACATTTGAGTTATATTTATCAGTCACTGTGCACTGATTGTCCTTTTTTTAATTATCAGTGCATGATAAAATGGCAGTAGAACAGATGCTAACAAATACCTGTGAACCAGAAATTGCAGAATTCACATGCCTGCAACGGGGCAGCGATGGCCTTAATAATACAAACAAACAATCTGGAGGAGCAGGAGCAGTTGGAGGTTAAGGACCTCGAACAAGGGCATTGTAGTCCTGTAAAAGAGAAAATTGCTGTAAGTTAAACTACCCTGGCTTCAGGGTGCAAAATTAACTTTTTTGTTCACCAGCCAAATGGCTAGTGAATGTTCAAATTTTACCAGCCACTCAATAGATAACCATTGTTTTTTTGTTTTTTTTATGCCTGGTGCCAAGTTTGTGCCCTGCCTGGGTTAGTAAAGGCACATGAATTAGTGGTGTTTGACCAGAGAGGAACTCCTATTTGATAAAATTGTTGCTGTTGGAAGGAAGCTTCACCAAAAGTGTGAGGACTGCTTCCTCTGCGATGATCTGTTTCTATGCTGATGAATGTGTCTGCGTCATTCAGATCACCTTGACTTCTGTTTCCACACCAGCTCACTACCACAGCTCACTGACTGGTACTGGAGCTGCATGTGGGCAGAGCGGGAGGAAACAGGTGGTGAGGAGTGAGGGCCATTGGAGAGAAGGCTACTGTGTAAGCCATGTAAGTCGTCCTGCTGTCTCGTCAGACCACACACTATCAGGGCCTGGATCAGTTAGCTGTGTGTGTGTGTGTGCCTGCATGTGTTTACTTGTTTTTCTCTAGGGCTGATCATTTGGAAGCAATGCACCCTGCTGGCACTATACTGAGTCACTGCACATGCAAGTTAGCTATAGTAACTATAGTTTGTTGCTATGGTAATATTGTCATGGGTGCACTCTGGATTATAGACAGTTCATTGATCTACTGTTTAGTTTTCATTAGTAAATAAATTGATACGCTGTAATGTCATTTTTACTAGATAAAGTTTCCTAATGAACTCGGTACCTTAGGGGACCTTGATGTCTTCAGAGTGGTGCTGCTGGTGCTTGCTGCGCTGCGGTTCATTTAATCATTTCATCAGTGTGAGAATCCACAAGGCCCCAATGATGGCACATTCAGTTCACAACTTTGGTGCTATCCAAACCCACCCTTCACCAATCCAACACTCCTTTCATTGTCAAACATTCCCTACATTGCTCATTTGAATGCATAGTTATCAAGATAACACCCCATGCTGAATTGTGTGCTTGTGTGTAAAAAGGAGTGAGGGGAGGGAATTGAGAACGGCACTTCATATTAATCAGTGAGGATCTCTCATTCACTGTATTTACATGCTCACAGGAAACCAGGACTGGGAGAAATCTATGTTAACTGGGTTTCTGTTTGTCCTAACAAAAGAAACCTATTTTCTAATTTACATGTTTTAGAAATTGTTACTGTCAAAGGCTAAGAATGATTTCATTTCTTGCTTATGAACACAAAATCTTTTCAACTCAGGGTTCGACATTAACCATGGCCCAACGCCACAAAAAGTTACTTTGTGGCCACCAGGTTTTATCCCTATACTGCGAGCCTTCGCTAAAGCAACGTTACAGCTCCACAAATATCCCGATTCCTTCGCACCTTTTAGTTCAACATTCTATCATTCTATCTTTGTGACGAAGCGAGAGAGAGAGAGAGGCAGAGGCATGTGGCGGGTTGAAAAAGAGACTGTGAGAGAATACTGTATATGTACCATGACTTTTCAATTTAAGTAAATTATTATAAACATATATTTTCATTCTGTTAATGTCTATTCATTTATTGAAGTGTCACAGAAGGCTGTGTTAAGTTCCATTTGTATTGCCTTTTCTGTATTGTTTTTACATAACTCTGCATTTGGGCCACCAAAAATGTACTGTGGCCACCAAATGTAGGGGCTTTGTGGCCCGTGGGGCTAGTGCTTAAAAATATTGGCGTCTATCCCTGCAGCTAGCCCACGTTTTGTTGGGAAACCCTTGAAGACTCGGCAGTCTGAATCACTACTCCACAGAAGCTTCACTTGTCAAGGAAAAGCAGCCAGCGCTTTGAGGGCTTTACTTAACAGATGGATTTTTAGAGGAGTAAAGTAGTGCTTGACCACAGGGAGTAAAGCACTGAAGCTGCAGCAGTGCTCTCCCCTGCCTGTCACACGGCTCTCTGGGCTGCAGAGACACTACACTAGGGAGTAGTGACGCACCTTTGGTACTTCTTAAATTTGTGCGTTTGTGCACCCCATGGAATTGTTGCATCAATATTTTCCTGGCCTGATCACCAAATTAAACTTGCCAATGACAGGCAAGGGACACTGCCTTTTTAATCTTTGAAGAGGAGTGGTATTAAAATTGAACATTAAGATTGCAGAGGCTCATGAATATTCAAGAGCAGAGGTCTCCCTCCTTTTCTTTCTTGTTCCTTTTATTCCTTCCTTACTTATTCTTGACTCCCTTTGTCACTGTCCTTATTTTGAAATGCTTCATCTTGGCAATTTGAGCTGGACCCAAACAAACGCAGGTTTTCTCTGAACATCCACCGGCACTGTAGTGGCACTTTAATATGTATAATGCAAAAAATTATGTCAGACTTATTCCTCTAATTGTGTATTCAGTGTTTGAGCACATTAAGATGCATCTTAACTGACCCACATGGCAAAAATGTATGATATTTGGTTTATCGAAACATTGCCCTTCAAATGTAATATAACCTCCCACCAATGAGTAAACACCTCACCACGTCTGTGTCTTGGCGTCACCCTAATCCAACCTTTGCGTCTTTTCTCAACAGGAAATAACCAGAGCTTGATAGTGTGCCCTGTTGACTCGGCAGAGATGCACTTTTCTCAAGACGCCTGCCCTCAGATGGATTAAGAGGTTGGCTTCCAATCCCACTCTGCTCATCCACTGTCATTACATATTTCAGCTCTGCCTTCATTGTCTTTTTAGCTGCTTTTCCGTCTATAATCAAAGCCCATATCTGGTCAAAGCCATGCTTTTTGTTAGATGATATTGATGTGGATGGAAGGATGACTGTTCATTCAGCAAATACTGAATACATAGTGACCCCAGCAAGTGTGTGATATGCCTTTTGTTTGAAAATGATAAAGTATCCCACTGGTGATGGGAAGTCGTTGATTGTTAGTAATGTGAAGACAGACTGACTGACAGATTTCAATGATCTGCCTCACATTCTATAACCCAGCTGTGGAAACCTGATCAGACTGGTTTGGGCTTACCTGCAGGCACAGGGAAACTGATCCAAGGTGGCTGCTAAATATTTCAACAGGTCCTAACCCAAAAGCAGCTGATACGTACTACAGGCTTAGAGAGTTTTGGCTGAAGTTTCATCCTGCGGAGGCCTATGTGACCAACCTAATTGCTACAGCACACTTCAAAATTACAATACAGCATGACCTGAATGTAGCTAACCCATGTCTCTGTATTTGTGTGAGAATTAAAGCTACAGAATCAAGTCTTTGCTAAAACTAAATATAGGTCAAGTAAGCATCTGAACTTACAGACATTAGATAACTTTAATAAAACCTGGTTAGTTCGGACCTTGCTCACATAAGTCCTGACACCAGGATGATTAAGGCGCTTTATGTTATAGGAGCACATTGTAAATAATGCAAACGACCCCAAAGCACCACACAACAACAAATCCACATGGCTAAGGTTGCTATGGTATATGATTACCATGCCAGATGAGCTTTTCACAACCTGAAGTGAAAATACAACATTGAACCTGACATGTAACCAAATAGAAAGTTTGTGCTCAGTGCTGACTGAATAACAATGTTTGACATATGAGACTGCCTTATGTGTCACATGCACGAAATCAGGTCAACACACCAGCCCCATGGATGACAGAAGGACATCTGTATTTCACGGTGTGTGTGCGTGTGGCATTAAAATAGTCATATTTAATAATTGGCCTAGACTATAAGACAATGTGTCCCTTGTGGAAGCTATGTGTAAAACGTTCAGGGTTGTATTATATACGAGGTGTCTTTTATGAAGGTGGCCCAAAAAAGCAGTGCTTATTGTTAAAAGGTTGTCTTAGGGCATTTTCACACCTATAGTTTGTTTGCTCTGGTCCGAATCAGTTGATCAGTTTGTACACTTGGAGCGTTTTCCCCTTAGTTGGTTTTTTTTCCACACAGAGATAAAATCCAAGCGAACTAAAATGCATCACTACAAACCACATGAGAACGCTTCCTCCGCTTATTGGCCAGATGTCTGGGGATGTTACGCATGGTAACAGTAGGTGGCGACATGCACCATTGACGTTGGTTTGTAGTCCACCAGTAAAAACGAAGAAGAAGAAGAAAGTAAATGCAGGCAGAAGGTCTTGTGTTGTGAACTAGTGCATATTTCTGTGAGAGAAACATTGCTAGTTCGTTTTCCGGCTAGCTGTTGCTACTAGAAATAGTTTGCGTTCTCTGCCACATCACAGAATGCAAAGCACACCTGGCTACAGGAGCCGCTTAGCTCAAACTTGCGGAGTACACCGCATAGTTGGGTTGGATCACGTTCCCACCACAAACGAACCGCTCCAGAGTTCGTTTGGAACTGGACCGTGACCACCTCTTCTAAAGGTGATTAAAGGCAATTACTGTATTCGCACCTGCCCAAACAAACTGCACTTAACAGGTTAGGTGTGAAAACACCCTTAAATGAGCCTAAGAAAACGAACCAGGTTTAAACTGTTCCATAAAGCCAACTCTGAATTCTGATCCATGGTAACTTGGGTCCGACTTATTTAAACCCCCCTTTATGAAACAGTTTCCCAAAAATGAGCCTGAATTACTGAAATAGGACTAGTTTAACGGATAATCCTGTTTAATGAAACTCCCCTCTAGACAGTTATGTATTGACAACATCAGATGTTCTCTTAGAAGTGAGTAGAATGAGTCACTGAGTTAATGTGTTACGCCATACACATGTTTTAGCCATACAACTGGAATATCCCTATCAGGAAACAGCCAGTTAAGGTGAACTCACTGAACCCTGTCTGTCTCCTTATTATCCACGCTAGTAAACTGGAGCACATGCAATGGATCCTTCAGCTTTTATGATAATCAGAGAAGCACAGAAGAATCACATCAGTGTGTGAAAAGACTGTTGGTCAGGGTGTACGTGTGTGTAAGCTTATGAAAGCATGACAAAGATGCAAGTCGGTGCTGAAGCAACCAGTAGCTCATCCTGCCAGTTTTCCAGTCTCACTCCGCAGCTATGTTCAAACAGTAGACTTTTATAGCTTCACCAGACTAATAAAGACCAACACTGTTTTCCCTGTATGCCTAAATGGCTATGACCAAAAGATCCTAGTGTGTGGAAGCTATTTTAACTAATTATAAACGGATTATTTTCATTATTGATTAATCTGCCGATTAATCGTATAGGCCCTTAAAACACTCAAAAATGCCCATCACAATGTTCCAGAGCCCAATGCCACGTAATTAAAATGTTCAGTTTTCTGTAATGTAAGACTAAGAAAAGCAGCAAATTCTCACATTTGAGAACCAGGAACAGATGTTTGACAGTTTTACTTGAGAAATTATTTAAAACAATTAATTGATTATCAAAATAGTTACTGATTAATTTAGTCTATAATCACCTGATTGTTGCAGCTCTATACTTTTGTTTAAAAAAAACAAAACGTGATTATCTTTCTTAACCCAGCAAAGCCTGTCATGCAGATGAGTGGTGGGCACTGTTGTTCACTGTTCAAGCTGTGAAATGAGCAATGAACCTCTCTCCCTACTTAGCCATCATATTCACATTAATTGTATTTTTTTTTCTCAGACTTAATCGCCTTCACACAGTTTAGATTACAATATGGAAACACCTTGAGTCATATCCAAATTATAATCATTATCGAAGAGCGTTCCATCTATACTCTCTACCTGCCTGGTCCTGTTAAAGGCCAAAGGAGGCCTGCAGCATATCCCAGTGTGCACTGGGCTAAAAGTAGGGAAACCCTGGACACCCTGATAAGTAACCAAAGCAACACATGGACAATCATGGGACTGTGGGAGGGTTAGGGTTGTTAGTAGTAGTAGTAGTAGTAGTAGTAGTAGTCTGAGAAAATCCACGCAAACACACGGAGAACACGCAACTCCACACAGAAAGGCCCTAAATGTGTGGTGTGGGTGAAAGTGCTCAGCAGCAAAGCCACCCCAGTGTCGAGGTATTCAGTTAAAATATTGCCGAATGTGAATATCATTGTGTAATGTTTACTAACAATATGTTTTCTCAAAGTTAATGTTAAATATTTTAATATTAAAAATATTTCTGGTATTTCTCCATTACTTGGGAGACATTACCTTAGAGACAGGTTTACCTTCTCTCTGTGTGTGTGTGTGTGTGTGTGTGTGTGTGTGTGTGTGTGTGTGTGTGTGTGTGTGTGTGTGTGTGTGTGTGTGTGTGTGTGGGGAGACACACAAAAGAACTGGATTCTCAGAGACTGTTAGATTTGGCTCCCACTTCCAACACGTGGTTGCCAACAGATTCTTCTCCTGGGTAAACGGAGACATGGCGGTGGCTACTCATCCTCGGCTATTGGGTGTGTCTTTGTCTGAGGAGCAGGAAGTCATTTAGACAAATGGGTCTATTATTGACTAGCCCACTACCTTGGCCGACTACACTCTTTGATCTGCACATTGTAAAGTCATCCATCTACTTTATGGGGGATGAAAGGAGACTGGTTTTAATCATAATGCAATTAATATGCTTTCTTTTTTTCCATAAAGATTTAACAGTACTGTGTAGTATGTTTTACTCTGTTCTTAAATGTCCAGTCTTTGCTGTCTTTGTTTCTTTTCATATGTTCATTCTCTGACTTGGCCCATCTTCATCACCTTAGTGTCGTTTATTTGCCAATTTTCCCAATCCTGTTCTGTTACTGCAATCAACTGCTCTTGTTTCTTAGCATTACAGTTAATGAGACAACTAAAGAGTTTTTTATTTTATTTTATTTTTTTCCTTATCGTAATGATTTGTGCCACTAAATGACTGAACAAACCCACACACACTTGGATGCCTATTGAGTGTAGCCTTTATGATCCCTACTTGAGGTCATCCAGCTTCTTGCTGCACTCCTAATACACCACACCACGTCAAAACAAAGTAGTCCTGCGGCAAGCAGCAGCCTTTGGCGTGGGTGGGTGTTGTTGAATCTCTTATGAATGTGGTGAGTGTGCATTTTTTGTTACAGTGAAAACTCCAGTGTGGTTGTCTTGCTTGAGTTAATTTGAGCCAAGTCATATTGCAAGTGAGGTATACAAGTGAGAGGAAGGCTTTCTTGTCTCCCAGGGGAGGAAGATGAGAAGGAGAAAAGCATGGATACATAGGTAGGGAGCAGGGGATGGTGTCACAGCCAAGGAGAGAGGAAGAGAAAGAAGGCTTGGGTGCGGTACCTTGTCATAACTGAGCTTATCGTTCACACATCTTAATATCAAAAAGCCACATTGAATACTTGTGCTGGGCCTAACTTAGTGGCTTGAAATCCAACCAAAACACATTTTTAAAGGCACAAAAGATGATTCAAAACTAGAACCACGGATGAATCTGTTAGAATTTAGGTGATATGGCCTTTCCTCTGGTTACACCCTCACGCCACTTGACATGTTTTGCCCTACGGGGGTAAGGCCATGTTTAGACGGACATTGGCACTAACCGCAAAAACCCAGCCAGCCTCATTTCAAGCCAAGACCCGAAAATCCATCCAACAAGTTAAGTCTTTTGGTGAGCATCACAGCCTCATGGGGTCACCAGATGAGTGTTTTAGGCTTTAAAATTGTTGTTGTTTAAAAGGACAAATAACGGACTGAAACAAACATAAGTACATGGCCTTTTTGACTAAATATATCCTTCAAACTAAATTGAGGGGGGAAAAAATGCATAGATTTGAATGTCCTCATGGAGATGAATAGCAAATGTCTGAACTACAGAAACCCCAATTTCCAAAACAAATTTGAATAGCTGTGTTCAGTGTTTGAATGGTCGCACGTAAAAGCAATGTCAAAATAAAAATGGTGATGAAGAGATGCAGATTCATATTAGAAAACACAAACGGAGGCAAATGTGACACAAAAGTGTATCGGCTCAACTATTTCAACTTAAGCTAAATTTTCAGTTTCCCGAAGTTATAGTACTCCAACAAATAAACAGAGTGAGAAGCAGAAGGAGTCTGTGTCTAGAGGGAAATGGGTGGAACATGATTTCCTGGTAAATGTAGAATACAATCTGAGCTGTCATGCAGAGTCTGCTTGTTGTCACAGTAAACTATATAGTCAGTTGGGGAGAAGTCCACAGGCTGCAAACAACTCCACAGAGCGAAATGAGAAATGAACTCCCTTCATGTTGCATCTGAATGTAGCTGAAGAGTCTGACTCACTTCACAGCTTGCTTAAGTTGATAGTGCGGTTCTTATTCTGTATTGTGAAATATTGGACTATGATGTATCATTGAAACCCCTAGTTTTTCTCCCTGGTTTAATGTTTGTGAAATTTACATAATCTAGAACCGACTATGCAACTGTCACCTTGCTGTATGGGCGAGCGTGCTAGTGTGAAAAAGTGAAACTTATAAATACCTCAGTCAGCAGAATCACATGCTAGATTTTGGACTTGGATTTACAAATAATGTTTGAATGCAACAAAAGACAGACGTCCAAATGGCAGCTTCTTTCATCCAACACTCTTTCTCCACTGGCCCTCTGTCCAGCTCAACTGAGCAAAATGGAAATGCTGTTAGTCTGCAAATGTGGGAGAACTCTGTGTGTTTGTCCACATTTCTTTCCAACGTCTTCTGGAGGGGCCCAGCCAGTGCGTCTGTGAGAGTGTGTGGGTTTTGTACTGCTTGGGAAAGACTTTGAGCATGCTCCACGCTAAGCCCTCCCCTTCTCCCTCCCTCTCTATCATTCCCTCTCTTCCCCCGTCCCTCCAGCAGCTGTTTTCCTGTCTTAGCTGGGAACTGGAGCCAGGGTCTTTTTTCCCCCCATCCTTGCGTCACAAGCAGGAACTTACTGACATACACAAACACACACACTCTTTTTGTCTGTGTCTGGCCTGTCCCACACTCGTCTGGCTGTTGACTGTGTGCTGACCTCATTTTGGACTACAGACTGAGGAGCAAGTATTCCCACTCTTCTACTTGGCTGCTGTGATTACGTGTTCACATTGCTGTGTGAGAGCTGCCTGACTGTTCGGAGAAATGCTTTCATGGTAAGATGTCTCTTCTCACAGGCCACTTCTGTCTCTTGACCTCTTGTTTGGGCTTCTTTCAGTCATGACATTTTCTCGGGTTTCTCGTTTCTCTATTGGCAAGACTGTCAGCACAGGCGCCCAACCACAGTTTCCAAAAGTCTGTGACTGTGTGCTACAGCATTCTTAGGGTGTCGGCATGTCCCAGAAAAGTCTTGGAACGGATTAAATAAAACATCAGAGGTGCAGCATGTCTCAAATTAAATTTTAATGTGACGTTAATTTGAGTGTTTGTAAAAAGTTTAGGTTTTTGATGGAGCTGTTAGTGTAGTGAGATGTCCCTATATGTCATGCTGATTGGTAGTAAAAAGTGGCTTCTTGATTCAGCTTATGTCCACTTTAATGTTCGCTTGTTACATCTTAACTTGTTAAATGTTTCATGTTTGGGTCTACATGTTTAAAAGGGAGAACTGTGTTCATCCTCCCTGTCTTCCCCAGCATGGCTACAGCCGCTAACATGGGACCTTCAGTGTAGTGTTTCACATATGCGAATAACTGAGGTGGGAGAGCGACACATGATTGAAAACTTTCTGGATTGTGTTACACTGCTGCTACACTGGGCCAGTTCAGTCCTGATTCATAATCACGCTTGGCAGAACTTGGGAGTGTGAGCTGATTAGGTGTACGTCTAATACGAGTGGATGGATAAAATACTCCTCCTTACTGATGTCTCGGAGACAGTGATATGCTACATGCTTTAAAACAGATTTTTTCCAAAGTTTGGGATAGTGTCAAATGTCAGGAAAACCAAATGGCATCAGGGTTCTGGTCAATCTTCAAGGTGAAAACATATTAGTACTGAGAGTAGTTTCAGCCAGAGGAAATAAAGTCCTGTGCCATTTCTCATTCTCGGCTAAACATAAAATGACATGCAGTTGTAGCTTATCTCTCAGGATCTCTCATCTTCCTGTTTCTTCATCCTGTTCCAGAGGTAATGCTGCCTCATGGTCCTCCTGACACACTTGGGGTGCCTATACACTGTGCGATTTAAAAACAATCTTCCAATTTCATTGCATGCCCCACTGTGTGAGATTGGTTTAACAAAAGTTTGGTGGCACTCGGAGATGAGGTTTTGAAAATGCAGCTAAACTATAAACAAGCTTTGGCTATAGTGCTGGCACTTCTTTTCATCAGGGAAAAAAAAACCCAAAAGAGGAGGACTGTATGGAGCCGTTGTGGCCAGTGAGAAGAATGCAACATAACATTCCAGTTTTGCAAAGTGAGTTTAAGGTAAATGTGTTTTTAGCATGATGCTAGCTCACCAGTGTGTTTATATTTTTGTGTGGCATTTTTCACCTTTATTGGACAGCTTGAGTGAAGAGACGGACAGGAAACGGGGTGGGGGGTTTTGACATGCAACAAAGGTCACCAGCTGGCATTGCGGTTATGCGGCATGCGCAGTAAGGCACTCCTCACCAGTGTATTCTGCGTCATTTCATGTCATGTTCCGATTGGGCTGCTTTGTAAACATGGGTCACAGCAGCAGTCACATTGTGGGATTTTGGCCCTAAATTTTTGACACTGTCAGAATTTCAATGCAGGCAGTCCTTGTTTGCCGCAGCTCTAAATCAACCGTCAGAGGACTTTTCTCACAGTTGATCAAAGTTTTGGATTGATGACCGAAGATTTCACCTCGTTTATCTCACAATTGTCTGGGACAAAGTGTGGAGGGGCCTAAGTCAACAAATCTAATGCAGACAAAGGCTGACTGATGAATGCTGTGTATCTCCTCACTGCCTTACCTCTGCTGTTAAAAGTCGCACTTAAACACAATTCACAAGCTTCCGCTAATGGCCAGCTGACCACTGGCGTACACAATACATCCTGTGCCAGTGCAAAATAAAACTACAAATTAGTAGGCTGTATTTGTGGTCCAAAAAAAGAGAACTAGAAGAAAAACCAACATTTCCACACAACTGTGAATCTAAAATGGCATAACAGTCTTGTTATGCTCAGAATATAAATTAGAAATATATCTGTTAAAAGATTTTTGTTTTGCTTTGCACCGGTGTTGTCAGCTTGTGTGTGTGTTTTTGTTTTTTTTGTTTTTTTTTGCTTGTAGAATAAAGAAGAGGCAACGTGTGGAATCCTGAGAAAGAGCACTAACATTGAAATGCATTGCATATCTTCATGTCAGAATTCAACCACTATTAATGTTTCATGCTTTGGGTTATACTCTGGGCTATTTTTATGTCCTTTCCTCCCACCACTGTTTTCTTTACATCAATGCTTAAATCTGTTTATTATCCTCGTAACCCACAAACAATTAACTTTTCCGGTCATTTCTATCCACTTTTCACTTCACTCATCTTGTCGCCTGTGGTTGTTTTCCTTTGTCAATGATTTAATATCACAAATAATGAAATAATGGACCTTGCAGAACAGTTTAATATTCGTGTCATTTTCAGACAAAGGAAAATGTAACCTATCTGGTGAGAGGGACTGTAAAGGTCCCACTTATTGTCTAGTTTGCGTATATATGCAAACTGTCTGTCTGCCCATTTGTTCAGCCCTGTAATGGATACTAAGCTAGCCTATTAGTTTGTCATTGATCAAGTGAGGGGTTGTGTATGCGTACATGCTCATACACGTCGTCATTGCCCCCAGCTGATGTTCCAATGTCAGTGTGCTGATAAGAGTGTGCGTGTGTTTGAGTGGGTGATACATCAAAGTCCCTGGATTACTAGTCTGCATTTGTGTGCCCTAAAGCCGCCCGTGTGTGTGTGTGGTTGCTTGTGTTAAGACGGGCTGTGCATGTTTGATATGCAAACAATGGTTGTCACGCTACCAGCGGCCTTCTTCATGTCACTGCCTCCCTTGCTCAAGATAACAAGTTTGTGCAGTGGTTTCTGGTCAAGTTGCATCTTAAACAGTCCCAGCTCCTCTCCACATCCCACATCTCTCCTATGCCCAGAGCAGAAAAAGATCACCAGGCTGATATTTAGATCGGTTTTAAAGAAGTGTGGGAGATCAAGCAAGGATTGCTTGGTTTCTGCCCACTGTATTTGGTACTGGATAATCCCTTCCACTGAATTCAGCTCCCTTTTTAATCTGAAGAGGTGTCAGGTTAGACAGCCCCCCCCCAAAATCAGGGTTCCCACCTCCACCTGTCACTTACCTGCCCTATCAGTGTTTCTCTCCTCTGTCATCAGTTCTCATCTTGTCCCTCGTTGATGCTTCTCCTTGTCTGTCATATCCTTCACTGTCGCTCCTCATCAACTCTGACCTTCTTCACAGCCTGCCTTTATTCTGTCCTTTCACTAACCTTTTTAATATTAAACCAGCTTTGTCCAAATCCCCTTATCCTGCCATACAGTTAAAAGGAGAGGCTTTAATTGTACATGCATATTGTAGGTAGTACATGTAATGTATATGTTAAAGGTTTGGCTGTAGCTATGGAGACAATAGTAAGAGTTGATTGATGGTCTGTTCTGCAAGGAGTTTCTAGATGCTCATATTGATGGGTAACTGTAAAGTTTTTTTTTTTTTTTTTTTTGAAGGTCTGCTGCTTCATTTCACTTTTTTACTTTGGACTGTCATTTTCAGGATTTACTAATTGTTAGTGAAGCCAGCGCAATGTAGTCTTTTTGCCACATCATGACCTTGACTCCTGATCCCTCGAACATCTCTCATCGTCAACTACTGGTTGCTTTGTTGTGGCAGCCGATTTGAGCACACGCTCAGTAGTTTAATTTGAGCTCTCCCACTTGCAACTGCTATTTGTTTTGTGTGTATTGTATTTGTTTTCATAGTAAGACCAGCAGAACGGGTGTGTCATAACAGCAGTAAGGCTTGCCAAGTGTGCACAGTTTTTCAGGAAATAATCAAACGCCTGTAGGGTTTCCTCAGCCATTCATTGCTTCTTCTCCCTGAGCTGAGAACCTGTACAGTTTGTTAGTTGATAGGTGTAATATAGTTTGTTATGCAGGCCATACATTGAATATGTGCAGAAGTTACGTACTATATTGATCCACAAAATGTGAGCATTGCCGGGATTCGTTGAACTCATGACAGCAGATGAAAATGCCGGAATGATCTTGGCCTACCCATCGTTCATCTGGCAGTTATTCACCAGCCTGTCACAATATCAGGGTAAAAATGCCTCCCTTTTCCAGACTTTTTTTTTTTTCTCTTTTCTGCAGATGTTGATCTCTCTGTACTGGAGGGCACAGGCAGTACTGCTGATCGCGCACTGGGGTGAAGTTTGATATTCACCAGCTGGAAGTGCCTTTTTGATGTCAGCTGCTCCATGTGGATGGCATCAAATAGTCCCAAATGGTTTTTATAGAGAGGCTGACGGGACCACTTCTCTGTGACGCCTCTCTGTTTTGCTCTCCAAAACACCCTCTGGCTGGTGATGCAGCCAGGATCTAACAGAATTTATTTTACAGATTTTTTTTTTTGTTTGTTTAATTGTAAACAGTTTTATAGGCTGTGGAGGCCAGACAGGCTGACATTAATCACATTTTATTTATTATTATTCTTTGATTAAGCCCAGTTATTTCTGTGAAAGTGCTGCTGGCTGTGATGTTTTAACCCTGCAGGATACACAGGCAGACAAGTGTGGAACATCTGATTTCCTCAGTGAAACTATTGTATATGACCAGTGATCACCACTGTCACACGCCAAATACACATACTTACAAAAAACTCACATAATGATAGACTTGGACTCAGGCTTAAAGTGCTTGGGATACATAACACCAGATTTCCCCACCCCCGACGCTTAATGCACAAGGAATTCCCAGAAAAATATTTGTGCATGAGCACTAAAGGCTTGTATTGGTTGTTTATGTTACACATACACACTCACAAATGTCAACTGAGTGGTCGGTAGCCACTGTGTGATAAATAATTCCTCTCATTTGTCACCAAATGGCTCCATGTGTCATGTCTGGTATAAATGAATTAATATGGAAATGCAGAGCGTGTCACTTTTCATGGGTTGTGGTCATGAGATAGTGTTCTGTAAATGACTTCACCTGCCTGCAGGTGTGTACAGTATGTTGAATCGTCAGCCTTGTGTGTTGTTGTCAAAGCTGTTGCCCATTTATCACGTTGTGGTTGGTTCTATTTTTTTTCTTGATCTCATGCCTCCTGTCACCTCCACAATTCCGAATGTATTTACTTAGTGACACGTGAACAGACTGTAAAAATAAAAGCATGATGTAAAGTTTGCCTGCTCCTCTTTGTGATCACAAGCCAAAATCATTCATGCAACATGGCAGAAGAGATTCCAATAATGTAACACTCGGCTGTTTTTTTTTTTTTTTTTTTTTTTTTTTTTTTTTTTTAAATGCAGACAACATTGTCAAGTTGGCTCTGTATGGTTGCAGGAGCGTATCGAGTTGAAGTTGTTTCCATTTGTTGCCTTTTACTTTGAAATTTGAAGTTGCATTTCAAAGTGAAAAATGTACTAATCTTGTTGCAGTTTTGATCCCTTCATCTCTCCATCTGTTTCAGTCTATCCTGCACGCACACAGCAACTGTATGTGTATCCGTCTGATTCAAGCCTCCCTTGGTGGGTCAGTACCCGTTACTGTTCTGTACTTTCCCTAGAAGAATCATGTGGAGTCCTTTCCTGGGAAATTATAGGGGCGTGAGAAAACATTTGAAAGATTGCATATAGGAAAGAGGGAGGACATAGAGTAATGTCAGTACAGCACATTTGGAACAGCTTCTCCTGACTTGGTCATACAGGGAAACTCTGCACATGTGTTTGGAAGTAGCTTAGGGCCTGTTCAAGCTCAGCATACGTGTTACATTTTCTCATAAAGACTAAAATAAAAGAAGGGATTGCTTAAGAAGAGGGAGTGCATATTTTGCATGACTGTATTCAGAGGAAGTCAACAAAGTTTCAGTAAATGCGCCCTGTGTCTGTGTTAGTATTTCATTATCGGAGGGTTGCTCATAGAATTTGTGTTGCCTAAAAGGCACTAAGCCTTAAGTACATTTGTTCAATATGCATTGCATTAGTGTATAAATGTGTTTTCTTAGAGAGGGGGTAGTTGGGGTCTGTCTGCAACAAAACACAGGGCTGGTGGGGTGGTCTGTGAAGGAGAATACATTTTAGTAATTACTATTGTTGGTAGGTCTCCTCTTCTCAGCTTGTTGGCTGTCAGTGTAAATGTGCAGTAGAGAGCCAGCTCACATACCTCTTTGTTTAGTACACAGTTTTCAAATTACTTTCAAGGTGTCAAATGACAAAAAAATAATAGATTTAATAGTTTACTATATACAACATCGGAAAACAGTAAAAAAAAATATCCATCCGTTTCCTAGAGTCCAAGTTGACCTCTTCAAATGTCTTGTTTTGGCCAACCAACAGTCGAACATCCAATGATACTCAGTTTTACTAAATTCCTGTAGTAAGTTTGGTATTGTAAAAAAAAAACAAGTTGTTTGAACAAGACTTTCATGGTATGAGTGTTTCTTTGTAATACAAGGAAAAAACGGCAAATCCGCACATTGACACAAATTAGTTGCCAATTTTCTATTGATCGTTGCAAGTGTGGAGTGTATAATATTGTGAAGTTTTCTGGATATCCTATTTGAAAGAACATTGTGAATTTGCAGTTAAATTTGGACAGAATTATAAAAAATATCCCTCTTTGAAATTGATGCAGACTACTTGCATTTTCAATACAAACTCTCCTCAGACATACCTTTTTATACTGGAGTACCGTGTGACATTGATACCCATTCCAGTCCAATCAAGGAAATCCGTAAAGCAGTTGCAGTGTCCTGTCAGCTCAGTAATTACTGATTAACAAAGAGTGACTGAAACAATTTAAGACTGTGCATTAGATACATAATATTTTCATTTTCTGTGTGTTTCAGGAGTGTGGTTCCCCCTGGCTGAAGACGGCGTGTGTGTCCAACAGCATCTTTCCACCCAGGACCCACTGTGTTGCCATTGTGTCCATGAGGTAACGTCAGGACCTTCCGTCCCCTCATTACCACCCTTGGTCCATCCATTTCCCTCCCCTCTGTCCCTTCCTCCCTTGGACCCATCCAGCCATGGGCCAGAAGATCTCTGGCAGTATCAAATCAGTAGATGTACGCGGGGAGCCCTCATATCGGCCAGTACGCCGAGAACTGCGGGGCCCAGATTTCTGTCGGCCCCCCAGGCTGGATTTACTGCTGGACATGCCATCAGCCAGCTCCGAGACCCAGCTTCGCCACGCCTGGAACCCTGATGACCGCTCACTCAATGTCTTTGTGAAGGAGGACGACAAGCTGACGTTTCACAGACATCCAGTGGCACAGAGCACAGACTGTATCCGTGGGAAGGTGGGCTACACCAGGGGCCTCCATGTTTGGAGGATTCACTGGCCGGCCAGACAAAGAGGCACCCACGCGGTCGTGGGTGTGGCCACTGCTGAAGCACCTTTACACTCGGTGGGCTACACAGCCCTGGTGGGCTCGGACTCTGATTCCTGGGGCTGGGACCTGGGTCGGAACAGACTCTACCATGATGGAAAGAACCGGCCCGTTTCCACGTCGGCACCGACATACCCCTGTTTCCTGGAGCCAGACGAGTCATTTGTGCTCCCAGACTCTCTGACAGTAATACTAGATATGGACGAGGGAACACTGAGCTTCATGGTAGACGGACAGTATCTGGGAGTAGCTTTTAGAGGGCTAAAAGGCAAGAGACTGTATCCCATCGTCAGTGCTGTGTGGGGGCACTGTGAAGTATCCATTCGCTACGTCAACGGACTAGATCGTAAGTGGCACAACACTGACACACACGCGCTTGTGGCAGTATGTTTTTAATATGTCAGATCGTATCGGCTAAAATAAAGCTGATCAAAAGCCAATCCTTTCTTTAATGTTCTCTGCTTTGTTTTGTCCACCTTAGCCTGCTAGTGTTGCAGCACACTGCTTTCCTTAATGACACGCCACATATGATCCTTGTGAAGTTTTCAGCCTAATCTCTGTTTAGGTTTAGCATTCTCCCTAATTAGAACCTGTCATGCAGCTTTTTAAGGTATGTTCGTACACTGCTCTGTGGGTCGATACCTAGTTCAACTTGATTTGTAGCAAACATGCACACACAGGTTTCACTTTTATGTACTGTTATAACTTCTATTACATCAAATGTCAATAAGTCATAGCCCTCTATTTACCCAATCGTCTTCCAAACATGGAGACTAGTGCCTGTTTTATTACTGCCGTTTGCATTTGTGTCACTGCAGGCACTTGGAGAGGAGGATGTGGTAGGTCATTTTTCACAGTACAGAGATGTTTTTGTATGAAACTTCAGATAGACTTATATTTAGACCTACTCATCAAGGCTGTAAAGGCCCAGGGTAAGATTTGTGATATAACAACATGGGAGTCCAGTGACAAAACCAAAGGGTAGGACCAGAGTGGGAGAGAAGGAGGAAGAGAGATAGGAAACACTATTCTAGGAAAAGATGTGTATTCAGTCATCCGTTACGAGCTATGACCAGTTATGCGTTTGTCTGGTTTTATGACAAAGTGCTGTTGTTTTGAAGATTGACAGAGGAGTCTGAATCGGCAGCTGAGTCATTTTGACAGCCTTCACTAAACTCTAACCCTCTGGAGAAGACAGTCATACAGTCCTTACTGTGACTGAAATGGTATCTTTACTGTGTAATATGGGTGACATATGGGGGAATTTTAAAGTTTTTAAAACTACGTCCTCAAGCAGTACTGGTGTGGCTAATTTCCAAATACTTACACCTGGTCTTGGCTCTCCAGAAATGTACAGGATTTAAGGTTTAAGGCAAGACTGGGAAGGCTTTACTTGCAGATTTGTCATTTCTTTCTCCAGAGAGCAGGGGGGATGGATAAACAGTGCACAATTCTGTCTGCACTGATCTATAAAAAGCCCACAATGAGAGGGACTGCTGCTTTGTTTACCAATAGGAAGCAGTTTAAACATGCACGCTCTGTACTATTTATAGTCTGCTTCCCTCTAATGCTGTTTTGCACTTTTTTGCATTCAGACAATTTTCCTCAAACCTTCACACACCAACCCTAAAACAAGAAAACTGTATCAACATTTGTAATTTGAATATTTGTTTCACCACTGTCCTGAAGTCACCATAAAGATTAGTCTGTGTGCGTCGGCTTGACTTTCTCACTGTTTCTGTCTGCCCCGCCACTCTTTTCTGTTAAATGTCATCGTTCCAACTAGTAGAGTTGTGTCAATCACGTCTGCCCCTCAGATTGTGTAATAGCCCTCAGTCCTCCCGCCGGGGGCATTGTAGACAGTGAGGCATGGACACCATGTCCGTGGCTGCGAGCCGTGTATGTGTGCTGCCGGACAGCAGACAGTAGAGGAGGAATTCTGGAAGATGTCCCAGTGTGCCTCTGAGCTCAGCGTCTGGTCTTGCATAGTGGGAAATGT
>LKNJ01002056.1:0-29889 GCA_002120245.1 Maccullochella peelii
CTTCACCTGTCAGTGGTCATAATGTTATGGCTGATTGGTGTATGGTAACATTTTAGTCTAGTCGACTATTTAGTTAGTATGTGATGATAAAAAATTTGGAAAGTGCTTGAATTTTACTCTTAAAAAGTTGTACGAAGCCTGATTGTTATTTTATATTGTAATGCTTTTACTATCACCTGTTTTACAAAAACCGTAACATCCCTGAACATGATATAAAGTCCTTTAAATCCCATACACACTCTCACGGATTACAATATTGTAATGATTTTTTTTCTGTTTTCTTCTACCCATCTGTGTATACATGTGCTTGTGAGAGTGTTTGTGTGTAAAAGTGAGAAACAAAACAAGTATTTGTGTGTCTGTGTGAGAACAGTCTGAAAGCTCTTGTGAAGTTATACGGAGGCAGACAAAGCGAGGAAGTTTAGCTACTGGTCATTGTTCAAGTGCTTAGTTAGGTAACACTAATAGATGGTCCGTGTGTGTGAGAGAGTGTGTGTATGTGTACCATTCGGGTCCATTCAGGGAACTGTGCAGCGCTCACACGGGGCCTGAGGTGTCTCTCACCTCTCTCCCACGCTCGTCGGCGGCGTTGCCTTTTGCTTCACGCACGGGCCAGAGGACGAGCTTCACCTCTCGGGCGCGCGCTGATCTGAAATCAGTCCCTGGCCACATCCCCTCAGTCTGTCTGGTCTCCCACTTCTTTCTCAGCCTCGGTAGGAAGGAAGTGACCCAACACTCCGGCACCCGTCCTCCGCTGAACACATTGTTGCCACATCAAGGCCCAGATATGTACAGTAGCCCAGCTGAAGTTTCCCACCCTCCCCCTCCTCCACATTCCCAGCCCCACACCTTTTAGAACAAATGGCAGAGCGGAATAACTGTTTGTTTTGAGCGCCATGGCGTGAGTACGGCTGCCCACTGATATCGACGGAGGAATCTAATCAGAGGGCTTATTAGGAATCAGACCATAGAGGAGGAAAAAACAATCAAGGCTGTAATGTCTTGGGCCACTGATTTTTTTGTTTTGTTTTTGATGTTATTGTCAGAATTTCCCTGTAGGATTCAAAAAAGAACGAATAATCTATTCTATGTTGATAATCTTAGTATTGAC
Source organism: Maccullochella peelii (assembly GCA_002120245.1). Taxonomy (NCBI): domain Eukaryota; kingdom Metazoa; phylum Chordata; class Actinopteri; order Centrarchiformes; family Percichthyidae; genus Maccullochella; species Maccullochella peelii. The sequence goes on from LKNJ01002056.1 coordinate 1,112, forward strand.
GATGATGTGATACTGCTGCACCTTTCTGACACCCTGTCAGTGGTGATCACAGAGGAAGCAAGACGCATGCAGGGTATTGTCGGCCAGGATTTGAACCCACGCAGTCATCTAGTCTGAGCTACCAGGACGCAACAGGAGAAGAGGTTTCGACTATAATTAAAGAGACATTCCAGTCTTGTTTGTTTGCTAAATGGCTGCAGTTCAGCGGTCACCTCATTTTCACTTTCCAGAAACTTCACATATAGCAAAGACTGGGTCTCTTTTATATTTAAAGACAGACACATTTCGGCTTCAGGTTAAAAATCAGTTTGAAGGGAAATAGTTTTGAACTTGCATGCTGTGGGATTATTTGCAGAACATTCCAGTGTGACACAGAAATAACCTCCCCCCGCTGTCTGTGTGGCCCCCGTGTCGCTTTCAGTAATTAGAAGGAACCGTTCCACAAAATGACGGCCTTCTCACTATAGCGCCGACTCTTGCTGGGAATTGACCGTCACCGTAAAGGACTTGGTATTTATGTGTTTTACTTGTTGTGCAACTTGTTTTTAATGACAGTATTTGAATGCATGCCTGTGTGTACGTATCAATCAGACTATGAGAGAGAGAGTGAGAGAGGCCAGTCAGGTCTGGCCCAGCAGCCCACATCAGGCTGTGGGAAATACAGTTCATGCCTTCCTGTCCCTTCAAAGAAACTCTGCTCTCCAGCAAAATGGCAGGAAGCTTCCCCCAGCCCTCTGATAGACAGACACAAAACAACACAGACGGCCAGCCTCACCACATCACCGTCTGACTCTGCCCCTCTCAAACTGCATTAAACTGGCACCGGTAACCGTCTGCGGAATTTAGCGGGGTTTTTTGTTTGTTTGTTTTTTTCCCAGAATAAAAAAAACAAAGCATCCAGCCTAGTGTGTAAATAGACGGAGAAGTTTTGATTTCGTAGTCCAATTTATGGCTATTAATCCGTCCCCAAGAAGGAAAAAAGCGTGTTCACTGATACTTAAGAAACTTGAATCCCAAAGGAGACTGAAGGGGGAGACATTAGCCGCATTATACCTCTATGATGAGATCTCTGAACATGGAAGCCAAGTAGTATCTAGATCCCTCTGCCCCATAGCCAGCTAGCTTTCATCTGTGGTTGTGTATGTTGAGTCAGTGCTGGCCAGGGGTAACTAGCAGTAATCTATCTTAATGACAGAGTTCACAGTGGGCTGCTGTGGTGTGGTGAGATTCCCCCACGAAACCTCTGAGTCCACATCAGACTGTCTGTCTCTTCCTGCTTAACGAGACCAAGAGAAGGGCTCTTCTTGCGTGTCAGAGGGGAGACAGCATATTTGCAAACATGTTCCATATATATACACGCAAACGCAGTCCATCACTCACTTTCTGTCACAAGTTGTCACACAGACACATTTTTGTGGCTTTTGAGAATGAAGGTTTGTCATGTGGCTCTGCTTCAGAGTGGAGATACTTTGTTCTTGATGCAGATTTTGGGGTAGCGTCTGTAAAACTTCGACCAAGCCCCAACAGGAAATCTCCTGCTTTCACTTCACTCCCAGCTTCCAAAACCTCCCGCTGGCATCTGGCTCTTAGCTATACCGATGCTGTGGCTGCAAGAAAATTAAGTTTAAGTCTGATCTTTGTCAATACATGCAAAAGCAGCAAAGTAGTGTCAGGCTAATATTTCCATCATCAGCAGTGCTGAACAAGTGTTGCCCATTGACTTATTGATTGCACAATGTGAGGTATCATTATACAGTGAGGGGCTGACGCTCGGTTCGATCGCTGATTCGACCTGCTCTGTGGCCCCCCATCTGTCTCTCTTTCTCACATAACCATCCATCCATCTTCTTTCATCAGCTCCTGATTTTTTTTTTTTCCATTCTGCAATCTCACTGCTGTTCATCTCCTCCTTTTTGATCGCATCTGGCCCACTTCCCTCCCTGGTTAGGGCGGCTCCGCTCTTGGCTTTGGCAGCAGCAGCAGAGGGGAAGGGGACAGGACAGGACAGAAGATTGTAGTGGTGTATTAATGAAATTAGCACCGTAGTTGGTTTGGGAGTATCAGGCGCCAGGCACTAGGGCTGGGCCGGGGTTAATTAGCTGGCAGCAGGCCTCTAATTGGGTCAGGACCGTGTCAGGCCCCTGGCTCTGGCCCTACAGGGATTGGATTACACCGCTGGGGGACAGACAGTAGGGGGAGGGAGAGCGGGTGTGTAAGGGGGAAAGGGAGCGGGAGGGAGAGTTTGTAGAGCGGACGAGGGAGGGATGGAGAGGGAGCTGGAGGGTGCAGTGGATGTGGTAGAAAGGGGGAGAGAGGAGGGACAGGGGAGTGTAGCCTAATCTGCCAGCAGGAGGGAAGGATAGGAGGAGACGGGGAGGGCTGGCTGGGTGAATACCGCTGTCAGACTGGATTGGATTTAGGCGGGTGGTGGTGGTGGTGGTGGTGGTGGGGGTGCTATGAAAGGGGGGCAGGGCAGGTGGTGAAGCTTGATATGTGTATCTATAGCAACAGCAGAGTGGTGTGACACCACATGGGATTTGCTTGTGTTTTGGGGTGTGGTCTTAATACAGCCCATGTCCTTCTTAGTCCACAATTAGAAAGTTGTTTTGTGTCCATTTCAGTGCATTTTAATCCAAAATTTCATTTTGCTGCTCATGTATTCAGAAAGAAATTTGTCATCCCAAATGTCCTGCTGTTTGGTTTTTGTGTGAGGTGATCTGAGGCTCCTTTTGTTTTGTATATATGATGCTGTTACTATGTAAACTAGTAATTTTGACTGAATTTTAACTGAGCGAATCTTTAAGGCCAATTAATTTAAAGCACCACACGAGTTAGATGTATGGACACATCCATTTGAATCCCTCTAAGCCCTCCACAATTCATGTTCCATTCATGGTTACTACATCCAGTTTGCTCACATTTATGACCCATGGTCATGCATTTCACTGCAGCCACATGTAGCTTATAATGTAAGCCATAAGTGTTATGTTGGAATGAGACAGACCACCAAAGCCCTCCTAAATCTCAATAATTCATTTTCTTGGCTTGGCTTTATAGGGTATGGCAGCGATATTGTGAAATAGGGATTTTCTGTATGCAGCATAAATGTTTTGAACTCGGCCACCTCGCTCTGTAAGCCACATTGCTGGGCTTTAGGGAGCTTGGATAGTTGCAGGGGTGGGGTTTTTTTTTTTTTTGTTGGACATCTGTTTCCCTGCTTTCCTTTGATTATTTAGCATCTTGTTTTGTACCTATCATTTCTCTGTAGGTTGAATGCCACTGAATTTCAAATATGTTAGAGATCAGATGGTGACCTCAGCTGACCTCATCAGTGCAATCAGATACGAGAAGAATGCTTTCTGAAGGAGCAGAGCAGCTCTCCAATGAATGGCCACCTTCATAATCCAGGCATAAACAAAAGGATTACCCTGACTGACATGTCTCCTCATACAAAAATAATAGTATCCAACTGCTTAATATGGGATTTTCAGATTTACAGTTTATGCCCTTCAAGAATTAATTTAAATACATACCACATTTAGTCCTGTTTGGCCACAAAAATCCTCAGCCAGTGGCTTTAACCCATCTTCAAACATGACATTGGAGTCTAGAGGCTTAAGTATAATCTGCTAAACAGAAACAGATTGGTGGCAGGGGTTGAGCAATTTTGCCTTATATGAACATTTGCATCTTTTCCAAGTGGTGGTTTGCGTCTGGGTGGTTGGCAGTGTTGCCCGCAGCGCTGGTTGCTGCCCTTGACTGAGCAGCGGCCCTGGTTAGTCTGGCACCTGCGGTGAGGAAGGCCCGGTCTCATCTTAACCACAACATCACCACCGCCGCCACCATGCTAATACTGCCTCGCTGTAGCCGGAGCCACCACAGACCCCCTTCACTCTGTCTGGACCTATTTTTCTTTTCTGCACATGTCTGATCCTCTGCACGTCTCACTCTCTCTTCCTTTTACTTTTCAATTCATCCACTTTCTTGATGCCAAGGCCAATTACAGGCCGTTGATGGCAGGACACAGTGTTTGTGTATCTCAAGGATTGCGGTGCGCTGGTCTCTTGGTACGCATTGAATTGAGCCACAGCAATCTATAACAACTGCGTACCTTCCAATAAATCTAGAGTTAAGTTGAATCTGCTTCAGATTTGGTTTATTGTCTTTCTATTTCTGTATTATGAGCATCTTTCATGATCCTCCTATGTCCCTTTTCCCTTCTCTTTGTCCATTTTTTGTACATTTACCCTTTCCTCTATCTCTTTATCTTCATTTTTGGAGTTTCAGAATTTTAGCCCAATTCATCTCAGTTTTTTCTCACTTCAAGGAGAATGTGACAAGGAATGACAATTGTGAAAAGCATATATACTTTGACAGCGATACACCAGCTGTGTGCAGGAAAACCAAACAAGTGAAATTAAATACAAATGTAACTTGGACTCTGACCTCATCCTGTCAACACTTGCCCAGGAGCTCTAGGACTGTGTGACCAGGGCCGAATGTATTTGACAGGCTGACACCACTACACAGTGACCTGTAGGTGAGCTCTCCAACACCTCCCCAGAGTGTTTCCCCTGTTCATCTGTTCTATTAGTTCCTCTTTAACACCTCTACAGGGCCTGATCTTTTTTGGGGGGGCTACACAAAAGGGTCACAGGTCAGGGTTCAGCCAGAGTACACATTAGCATATAATGCTACTGGTTAATAATGGAGAAAGATTCAGTTGGTTTTGTGAGACTTGTTGGATCTTCAAGCGTACTTTAGCGCATGTGATTGTCTTGTAAGCAGTGACATATTCATATTCATATCAGGGTTTTACAGATATTGTGGCAGGCCGTTGTCGTATGCATGTGTCATAACACAGCCTCAGTTTAAATTTTCTGACCTTGTGTTTTGGATGAGTGGAATGTGATTTTAACACGGTTGGTTACAATACATTGACAAAGCAAGGAATTAAGACTGGGAAATATTTATAAGCCCTGGTTTTCACTGTACAAAGGGGCTTGGGAACAAGTGTCTAACTCGAGTGTAAGACGGTCAAGCCTGACTCTCCCACAGGGACTCTCTTGTAACCCTGGCCCAATCCTGTCACCTGACCCTGGACCTGGCCTTTGGTTCGCCCCACTCAGGGTCATGACCCTTTGGTCAAACACCATAGTGTGCCTGTCACCGGGTCGATGGTGGCCCCGGCCATTTTCTCATTCTGCCATTGTGCCAGATGACGTTAATTCCTCATCAGCTGGACATGGAGGGAACCGCTTCAACAGCAGACCCAGGGTCAGATTGCGCTCCCCATTTGCTCTCTGTGGTCAGTCATTTGACGGCCAAAGAACACCTGATGTGGTGTTGGCAGTGACGTGACCAAGACCAACTGCCAGGCTGAATTTGTTTGTCTTTTGTGCCATTGTGTGACGTGAAGTGTAAATCACTTTTTCTCACAATTTCTCTCTCTCACTCCCTTGTTCATTCTCTTTCTCACTCTCTCTGCTCTCATCAGCATTCCAGTCCATAAGGGCACGGACTTTATGCCCGATTGATCCCCGGGCTGATCCTCTCTGGTGAAAGGGTCTTTATCCTAGAGAATACAGTCTTATGGAAGACTTGTATTGATTAGGGAAGAGTTAGTAACCTCTGAATTGATTGGGCTGTTTTTCTGTATCTGACAGTGATCAGATGTATTACATTATGAAATTATCTTAACACTAAATCTTTGCAATAAGCGAAAAGCGTGACATGCTTTGATTGTTGATTTCTTTACAAGAGAAAGTCCATTCTGGTAAATGATGTATAGGTGTTTTTCACATATTGGGATACAACCGCCAAAAAGGCCATTTTTACATTTTTATGCTGGACTTTCTGACTGTGTAAAATGAAAGTAAGTCTTTCGCTATACAGGTACTTTGGGTTTTCACTCCTTTGTCTCTTCCTCTTTTAGATAAGGAGAGCCTGATCACAGAAAGTGGCAAGCTCCACACCTTGGATATCCTGTTGAGTCGGCTAAAGGCCCAGGGACACAGAGTCCTCATCTACTCCCAAATGACCCGCATGATAGACCTGCTGGAGGTATAAACAAACACACGTGCACACACACACACACACACACACACACACACACACACACACACACACACACACACACACACACACACACAGGACAGTTATTGTGATTTGTTTCCTAAACTCTTGCTCTACTGAAATTAATTGTTAATTTCAAAATGATTTTGTTTTAATTGTGCCATAATTGAAACCTCTAGAACCACACATTCACAAGTCTATCAAGAATTATTTATTTAAAAAAAAGGATAATCTTGTTTGCCAAAAACACACCTTTAATGTGTCTTTTGCATATATAGCCGTGTTTTTCCAAGCCAGTTGTTTAACTGGTTTGTGCCCACTGGTGAGGTATTGAGCTCCAGTACCTCTAATCAGCCTGCCTGTCCCTCGTTAGTGCACTCATTAGACGGCTAATTAACAGGTCAGGACTAATTAGCAGGGTCTCATCTGCAGGGGAGCTCAGCCAGATGGGAGGGATGACTGGAAGGAGTGAGGAGAGGGGGAGATGGGAGTGGCAAGGGCCCTTTGGGTTAGAAGAGAAATTGAAGACAAAGGTAGTTGAGGAGGCAGAGGGGGGAAAAGAGATGGGAACACATAAGGAAAGATCACACAAAGCCAGAAATGAGAAATGCCAAGGTGATTTTTAGCGACTTTTATTACTTTTATCTACACAGGATAAGTGCTTTAAGCTGCTTGGATGGGCACAGAGTCAACGCAGATACGTCATCATATCGTTTAGGTCATTTATGAGCAAGGACTGTTAAATTTCTGCTGAGGAAAACCACTACATCAAACTGAGAGAGACTTTCTAAACTGTTTGGAGGTCAGGGGCAATCAGGGTTGAAGTTCAAATCATTTGTAAAACCTGCGTCACCGCTCTCCTTAGGAAAACAATAGCGCAAAGCAATTCTGCCGGCGATCGTGTGTCCACAGCCTCGGTGCATTGCTCTATTGTTGCCTCCATATTTGTTGCAAACATCACTATGGAGCCAAAAGCCTTTGGCATGATGTCATTGGGAATTCCTTCCCTATTCACACAGTGCAGTGCTGTTTCCACAGCCAAATCTTTTGATGGCAGATGGACCCAGCCCAGGTGGTTAAGGACTGTCTTCCTGTGTGTCTGGAAAACAGTGGGAATGCCTTGTGTTTAAGGAGGCCTTAGGAAAGCAGTGGTGAGAACACTCAAGATGGCTTAGATAATGCTGGCAAGTCATTCTGTGTTAATGTTCTTCTTACCGCCTGTCCCACCTGTAGTCATCCCTCTCAAGCTATGATTTCCAGGTCTAATGCTGCAATATTACAAGGCCTTTTTTCCAGTTTGTGACCTCATACAGTAATGGGAGGCTGTGACAGCGTCTCCTCTACTAATGGATTAAAGAGATCCACGAATTAAATCATATATTCACCCAATCTGGCTTCAGTTTTCCTACGCCATATTATCTTTCTCACTGGTTTGGGGATAAATATTCTGCAGATGGAGTTGATTTCCTGAACATGAGACTGTGACTAAGCGAAAGAGTGAAGGAGAGGCTGATGCTAATCTCTGTCATTAGCGTCCTTGTTTTCGTCGCCGGTCGGCTGCTGGTTCTTCTGGTGACATCACGCCGTTGGGTAATGGATCGTCGAGATCCGGGTGGCCTAAAGAAAAAATAACATTCTCTGGCAGCAGCCGATAATGGAGCAGAACTGCCAAGTAGTCACTGGCCTCCGGCTTGAGTTGTGTGTCTGTGGCTGCTTAGACGGCACTTTACTGTGCTGCAAGTCTGCGGCTTAGATTACAGTGCTGGCGGGAATGCCCACGCTGACTCTTTGGTATTGCAGCCAGAAAATCAGCAGCAGATTTTTCTCAAAGAATACAGATTATAGATATACAGTTCTGATTAAATTTGCCTGTCAGTTCCTCTTTTTCATTATTAACCAACAAAAAGTGGGATACATTGACCCATTATGCAATACAATTTTCATTATTTTATGATACATTCTGACTATTTCACTATATATTTTTGCTACACTGTGATTGTAAATACGGATCATGGGTAGTAGAGTTTTATTTATTGTGGTCGTTAACTTTGAGGCTCTGATCGATGGAAGGATAGTGTTGCAGCTTTTTATAAGCCTCTGTCTGAACTGAGATGCTGTTCTTAGATGTGCCTGGCACAGAAGCTACTGTAAATCCGTGTGCCTGTTTACTGATATGTAATTCCTTAAAAGAGTACTCCATCAGTTTAGCGTAGCACTCCTTTAACGTTGTGGGACTCATGATGGACAGTTAAAAACAAAAATGATCAAAATCAATGCAGCCCAACCAGAGATATCGTCTTTTGTATTCCACACATTCTACTTCCTTGTCAAAACCGTGCGCCTACATTAATGGCTAATGTCGCCTCAAGCCACTAGCCTCAAACAGAGATGAGGAGTGAGCTACAGAAGGCCACTCCACACCCTCAGATTTTTAAAAAATGTAAAACTTCAGCCCCAACTGACATTGCCTCAAGTGACATTGCTTGAGGCAATTTGCGCCGCTTCCTCTGGAGTTCAAAAAGGCTTTATACAACTTTTTCCACATATTCAGTAGTACTCTTTGATTTGTAAAATCAATGGAGTTCCCCTTTAAGTTAATTAATTAGCACTCAAACAAGTTTTGATAGCTTTTCCAGTCTCAGGCTGGTAGAATATGTCGATACTGTATGTATTATGGCACCGAAAGCAGCTATGACATACTGGTGTGAACTGCAGCGCTGCTGTAATGAAGATGCTGGCAATCTACACTGTTCGCTGGCTAAAATTATTTATAGTGCCACGCTACTTCATGTTCTTTTTAAGTAGTGTTTTTTGTGGTTGCTGGGTTGGGAACAGACTGTGTCACCATGCACACTGTGTTCCCAACCTAAGAACTGCAGTAAATGCACAATGTAATTCTGAGAGTTTGTTCCCTTGGGGACTCATTCTTGTTTGTGAAGTTGAGAACAACCTGACTTGCCACTCCTTGCTTTTTCTAAGAGGTGGTTTTCATGCACATGCACTCTCTGAACACTCTGAAGATTTGAAGTAAAAATGCAATGCTTTTAAAATCTTTTCTGTTCTCCTATGCCTCTCACCTCCCATACATCATTTCAAGTTTGTTTGTCAGATATTACAACCATAATGATATTTTTTAAACTCAGTATGATTCATACGCTGCTGACAGTTAGTTGAACAAGATTAACATTTTGTCCAGTTAAAGGCTGAGCTGAACTTAGAACTTGATTTATAACATTTGCAATGGAGCACATTTCAAAACCAGTGAAAAACTGCAGAACGGAAGCAGTGTCACTTATGATTAACACCAACTCAAACAAAATGTGAGAGAAAATTGCCAACTGTTGAGGTACAGATTCCAGTGTGGCAGCACTCTTGGAGAGTCCACAGCAGGACTCAACAAGCTTTAAAACATGACAGTTGAAGATTGCAGAGATTGTAAAAGATGTCCATGTCTGAGGGATCTCAGGTGATCATCTTCTGTAAGTTTTTTTCTGATGATTTAGACTACATCCACACTAATACATCTGTCTCCAATCTCCATCCACACGAGCGTTTTGTAGAAATAATCTCCGTCCATACTACACGCCTGACCATTCACGTGCACTGGGCATGCACGTGCCGATGTAATGTAATGGCTGATGAGACCCAATCAGGAAGTGAATGTGTGTCTGCGTCATCGTTTTCAAACTAAAACAGGGTCAGCAGCGTTTTCAAAAGTCTCCATTTTAGGGATTATAAAACGCCGGAGTAGGGTGGACGCTAGGCGTAAACGTAGCATAAGTTATGCGTTTTAAAACAAAAACGTATTAGTGTGGATGTAGCCTTAGACATAGATGAATCTTTAAGATTAGGAAAGCTGAGTAAGGCTTTCAGTAAGAGCAACAATATCTGTAACATCCTGCTGGCAAGTTATCAAACCCCAATACAGCAAGGTCAGCAGCAGTTTGGCGAGCACCAGGCTAATGGTCCCTAATGTAGTGTTCACTCAGAGCAGATGGGGCTGTTGGGAAGAGAGCCAGACACACAGAAAGAGGAGGGCAGGAGGCCCCGAGTGTCATGACACGGGTTTGGGGGGGTCACAGAAAACATAGTGTCAAATCATTGCTATCATTGGTAATGATTGTGAGTTGTGATGGGTGCCAGTAATTGTGACTGGTTCATTGGTTTGGGGGCACTGACATGTTTGAGTGAGGAGGTCGAGGGATCAGGGCAGTGCTTAAAGAGAGATCGACATGTCACCTCATCACTGCTGTTGCACTTAAGAACCCCTCCCATCAAACCTAACACCCACACACAAACACACACACACACTTATACAGAACAGCTTAGCAGACATTTGGGGGGATAAAATATCAAATATCTGCATTTCTCAATGTCTCTCTGGGCTGGGATTGAGGTTTCAGCTCTAGCAAATGTGCATAAGAAATGTGGGATTTTGATTTTTTGGACACAAAGTTGCTGTCAGACAGAAATTCTTACATTAAAGATGAGTATTTCTTCACTCTAGGAACTTAAAAAGTAGACCTGCAGGGCTTATCTGCTCCTCAGAGAAAGACTTGAATACCACTGCATATTCGAGAACTTATTAAATTCAGAAAAACAGTATGAGAGTGTTTGTAGTTTTGTTCAAAATCAGTAGTGAAGGTGATCCAGGAAGACTTAGTTGCACAAATCCATGAACTCAAAACCGTGTTCATAAATTCCATGCAGGACTGGATCCAGTTATTTTCAGTAAAGCAGTTTAAAAAGGAAGAACTGCAGTTATTTTGATAATCAGCAAATATCTACACTTATTTCTTCACACTGTAGCTATAAACATTTTCTAATATTAGAGTTTTTGGAGACTATCCACTGAACTGGGACTGTACTAAACCTGGTTCTGGGAAACAAAAGAACAAACGGGGGGCTGAGTACAACACCACATAATTGTCTCATCTGTTGCCTTTTGTCCCATCTCTCCAGGAGTACATGGTTTATCGTAAGCACACCTACATGCGTCTGGATGGATCCTCCAAGATCTCAGAGCGCCGAGACATGGTGGCTGACTTCCAGAGCCGGTGGGTAAAGATAGATATGATCTACTGTGTGTATGTGTAAGTGTGTGCATGAAACCGAACACCACTTTTTGCCAATAACTAACTGTAAATCTGCCTTTTTGTATATTGCAGCAATCAGTGAACAGTTTAAGCTTACATGTGTACGCCCAAACGTGTGTGTGCATATATTTCCTAGTGAGTCCACATGCTCTGGTTTACATTAGTGTGCAGGTCATGTACATGTTTCATTTCGCATGCCTTTCTTCTCTTAAAGTTTTAATAGGCTATAGCATGTCATGGTGAATCATGGCCAGTTTTGCTGCCATGCTTAAGTTTATGTTGCCATTTTTGAGAATGGTTCTTAACTTACATTGTAATTACTTTTGTGCTATCATAGTGTATATGGACATTTGTACTGTGCAGTTGTAAATGATATCTTTCGATTTTGTGTGTGTCTCTCTCTCTGTCCCCCTCCTCCACTCCTCCCTCACTGCCCTCTGCAGGACGGACATCTTTGTCTTTCTGCTGAGTACGAGGGCTGGAGGGCTCGGCATTAACCTGACTGCTGCTGACACCGTAAGTTACCGACTGCAGGAAAAACACTTACTGATACAATATTAAAGCTTAAACAGCACTAATATTTCCTAAATATATCTAAAGCCTGTGCAATGTGCATTCTCTGCAATGTGTTTTTCTCTTACTAACAGTCAGAAAGGAGTCTAGCGAGTTTTGGACGACCAGCGTTCCGGCATATATAAATGATCTCTCTCTCTGTTTATCAACACCTCTTCGCATCATCTCCCTTTGTGTCCCTATAGCCTCGTTCAAGTTCGATTAGCTTTCATGACAATGAGTTTGAAGTGACTGTTAACACAGGACATCTGTCACGTTAAAGGGCAGTTCACTTGGGATAACACCTCCCTGTAATTAGTCTCAGAAATGACAGAGAAGGGAGCGTCTGCATCGTGTCCATGCTCTCATCATACAAATTGAACCATGTGGTAAACAACAACAATACGGCGGAATTAAAAACTTGACCAATGGCGACCTTGACATCTTGTGTCGTTCTTTATTGTAGAAAAATAAAAGTAATTTTTTGTTTCCCTCTAGGTTATCTTCTATGACAGTGACTGGAATCCCACAGTGGACCAGCAGGCCATGGACAGAGCTCACAGGCTGGGTCAGACCAAGCAGGTCACTGTCTATCGCCTCATCTGTCAGGGTACCATCGAGGAGAGGATCCTGCAGCGGGCCAAGGAGAAAAGCGAGGTCTGAAACACAAGCACTCATTCATACAATGCACAACATACCCATAAATAAACAACACAAGTAACAGAGTGACAGCGTTAATCATACTGCAAATATGAATTCATTGCAGAGTTGATTAATGCTTTATTGTTCTCATGTAATAAGATCCAAAGGGTGGTGATCTCTGGAGGCAACTTCAAACCAGACACACTCAAACCCAAAGAGGTGGTCAGCCTGCTTTTGGAAGATGATGAGCTGGAGAATAAATGTAAGTGTGACACATCTTTGTCTTGATTTAATTCAGTGTTTATATGCACAAAAGCTAACCCTTACCATGACTACAAAAATACATTGTGTCTTCTCCTGTAGTGCGTCAGAGACAGGAGGAGAAGAGGCAGCAGGAGGAGAGCAGCAAGGTGAAAGAGCGCAAGAGAAAGAGGGAGAAGTATGCCGAGAAGGTACAGTACATCAGCAGGAACCTCAAAGGTCAGCTCAGTCTGCATAGAGAAGCATATATAGAATAAATAAAGAAAGGAAAGAACAAATGTGGGATGTAAAATGGGCATGTAATGAGGTGTGAAGGGAAGGAATGAGGTAATGGAGAAAAAAACAGAGCGACCCATAGAGGCTGCATTGACACCTTGCCGGTACTGACTCCAAACATGTTGATTTTGTCCCAAGGAGAGACCACCAGGGGGTCATTCAAATCAAAAAAGTTCATCCTCTTGTGAGCATGACTGTGCTCATCAACTTTCATGATGATCTCCAGATTAGATTATGAAATATCTCATGTGCAAAGTTGACATTTTGACCCGAGGGTATCCAAAATGGAAAGGGTTCATCCTCTGGGGAGCATGAATTTGCTCAGCAAACTTAATTGCAGTCTGACTGGATTTGATTTAAATATTTCTTGTTTAAAAGTGTAGAGTTTGACGTGATGGTGAAGCTAGAGAAAACGTCAGAGAGTCACCAAAAACATTAGGATTTGATACCTTGTCATGGATTTGAGTGGTGCTAGAAGTGAGGTCAGGGGGGTCACCAAAACCATTAGATGTCATCCTCTGGGGATCGTATCCATACCGGGTTTCATGACAATCTGGCCCGTACTTGTTGAGTTATCTTGCTCTGGACTCGGACAGACCAACCAACTGAACATTTGACATAGACGTCCATAGGAGTAAAGGATTTAGCTACAACAAGAAATGGAAATGGACATGAAATGTATGAAAGCTAACCTGTCCCCTCCAACCTCTCCTGCTTCCTCTTTCCCGTTTCAAACCTGCAGAAGAAGAACAACGAGGAGTCCGAGAACAAGAGGAAAAAGGAGGTGAACCTGGTCATCTCTCATGCGCCCTCAGCCGACAACTCCAACCTCTCTGCAGACGGAGATGACTCCTTCATCAGCGTTGAGATGGACTCAGCCATGCCCAGTCCCTTTAGTGAGGTGAGGGAATCCAGGGGAGTAACAGAGGATAGTGACTGTCTGACTGATTTATGTTACAGAGGAAGGTAACGGCTGCTCCATCAGCTCATCCACAAACTGTCTCCTCTTAATATTTACTCCTTTTTTTGGTTATTGATTCCTCTCTTTCCATGTGTTACTTTCTTCTTTCATTCTATCCTTCTGTTACTTCTGCTTTCCGCTTTCAATTCCTTACTCCCTTCTTTACTCCCCTCATTTCTGACTTTCTATATCCTATCTATTCCATCCATCCTTCTCTTCCTGTGCCTCCTGTCCTTCCTTTGCTCCCTTCCTTCTCCTCATTGTTTCCTTACTTCATTCCTCTTATTGTCTCCCTTTGCTGTACCGGCCCGGTTCCCCTTGTTCCCTATGGTGCTGACCCCCAGCCTGTGTGTATGTCTGTGTGTGCTCCCATGCATGACCAGATCTCCCTGAGCAGCGAGCTCCAGCCTGGCTCGTTGCCCCCGGATGCCGACGCAGACGAGAGCAGCAGCGACATGCTGGTCATCGTGGACGATCCGGTGTCCTCTGCGCCCCAGTCTCGCGCCACCAACTCCCCCTCCTCTGTGTCTGGATCTGTCTCCGACAACATGAACGGTGAGAGAGCAAATATGTTTTAGTCAACCTTTGCCCTGATGTTTGAGTGTGTGGACCAATACACTTTACAGTTGCCAGTACCTTATTTCAGGATCGTACCGGAATGATTGAAAATGGGATGTTGGCTTGTCAGTGTCCCCTGAAATATGTTGGACCTGATTTTACGTCAGCCATTGCAGTCTGTAAAACTTGACATTAAATGTTCTTATCCTGCATTATGAAGCTCTGACATTTGGTATGTCCCAATGCCTTATTGCTGTTTGATTACACTATACAATAATATTCTGGGGTAAACCGAATAATGAATACTTTGAAATTTTCTGTCATGACAATGGTCAAATGTAAACAGTTGGTTGAATGTAACTAAGTACAGTTACTCAAGTAAGTATAATTTTGAAGCACTTGCACTTGAGTATTTCCAATTTATGCAACGTTATACTATGTATTGTACATTTTAATCCACTACATTTATCTGACAGTTACAGTTACTGTACAATTTAATCATACAAAACATATGATCAGTTTATATAAAGTAGTTCAAATTAGCTCCAACTCGACTACTACGACAATAAAATGCTGCTTACACTTTAATGCATCTGCATTAATAATCCAATATTGTAATATATACTAGTCTAACACTGTGAAAGGGGCCATTTTGCAAAAGGAGTACTTTTACTTTTGATAAAATGTGTGATATTGATAGT
Source organism: Maccullochella peelii (assembly GCA_002120245.1). Classification (NCBI taxonomy): domain Eukaryota; kingdom Metazoa; phylum Chordata; class Actinopteri; order Centrarchiformes; family Percichthyidae; genus Maccullochella; species Maccullochella peelii. Next base: position 16,234 of record LKNJ01002056.1, read on the forward strand.
TTTACGTAAAGATCAAAGTACTTCTACCACCACTGAATTTAAATATATGATGAGTGATATCAATAGATAAAATCCAAAGTATCCAAATCAGTATGCAGCTTTAAAAACCTTCACTAAACCCCAAAGTGTAGGATATTGAAAATGTAATTAATGCATAAAATGATTTTGACTCCTGTAGGGACATTCTTTTCATATTCTGTCACAAGTGGTATTACACACACTGTCAAAATGTTCATGTTTGATGGTTTCCTAATTTCAGGTTATCTTGGTACATGCAATCTATGCAGCCGCCCTTCACTCTAAAAGCTCCAAATGTGCCAAATAAAACGTAACCTGTGTTATCTATAAGATTGCATTATCATGTTAGAACGATGTCGGAAAAGCAAAGTCAGTGTGACTCACATGAAGGTTGTTCCTGCGCACAGAAGTTCAGCTTGTTATGTTCTCTACACTATCAGGACTTGTGTTTTAATAGGCTTGCGTCCATTGAGACAAGTAGCCTGTTACCTCATATGTATTATGCAGCTGATTGTTTAGATTTATGAGGGTTTTATTTGCCTTGGCTGCGATGTTTCAGCATGTTCTGTGTTCCAGGTAGATGGTGAGCCTATATTTTATATTGCTTGTAAAGTATATCTGTACTTTGGATGCGTTGCAATAAGGTAATCCCTCCTAAATACATGCTGCCATGCTAAGAGGCTCCTGCCAGAGCGATTATTAATGGCCACTGCTAAAAAGGCCCAGAGAGCTGGGAGAAAGTTGGTGCTTTCAGAGATGTAAGTGACGTTATAATGAAAGGTTTGAAGGACAGAGTAAAGGTTAGAATGAGGGAGCAATTGATGAACCTGGACAAGTGAGTGAAAAGGGAGGAAGAGTGAGATTAAGGCCTGAAGGGGAGGGTAAGAGTGAGGGATTTGTGGAGGTTTTTTTCATCTGTGCCTGGGTGTTAGTGATAGGAAAATGCAGACTAGTGGAGCGAGTGGGGAGTCAAAAACAAGGGGAGAAGATACTGGAAGGATTAGGCACATTACCAGTGAGGCAGACACTGGCTCTAATTCTGCAAACCGTACGGAAAATGAGAGCAATATTCCAGTTTTTGCTTGAACCCGTACTTAGGGTAATGATGAGTAATGATTAATGTGTAATAATTAGTCTATATTAGGCCTACAGTAAAACCATCATTGGGTTAAGGCCAAGCCAGACACACATCTCTCTTACAGTGCTGTGTAATCCTGCCTGACTTGATTTCTCTATCTGTCTGTAATGTGTTTAAGTCTGTATGTATTCAAAAAACTGCCAATAAATGGGTATCCATCCATCCTTGTGCCAAAGCAATTATAAAAAAGAATAGGACAAAAACAATATTTCTGATTTGAGTTTTTCCTTTTATGTGTTTGCCTTCCTTCTTCAGGTGTTTCAGCCTCGGACACAATCAGTCCCGGCAGAGGCAGGTCCGGGCGGAGTCGTGGGCGGCCTAAGGGATCGGGAGGCGGGACGAAGCCTGGAGGGAAAGGACGGGGGCGCAAGTCGACAGCGGGCAGTGCGGCAGCTATGGCAGGAGCAATGGCTGGTGCGGCAGCTGCATCTGCAGCAGCTTATGCTGCTTACGGTTACAGTGTTTCCAAAGGTTGGTGAATTTCGTTTAGCTTCCGCACAAATTCACGCACACTGGCGGGTCATGTCTGTCCTGCACAGCAATCCAAAAGAAAGAACTTTTATGTTGCTATATGTCCTTTCTTTACATGTTGGCACATTTCTTAGTCGAACATCTCTGATGGCTGACATCAGGTAGCAGGAATGTCCTCAGCCTGGTTGCAAGTTTTCTTCTCAATTGTTTCACATTTTGGGGAAAAAACTTTTCAGATAAACACTTTTTGCCACGAACTGTAATTAAAAACAGGCTGAACTAGCCTTGCTTCACTAAAACAACTGAAGAGAAAGGGCTTTGTTAGCTGACGCGTAGGAACAGTGTTTATCAGTGACATAGCGCTGTTTGTGTGTGTGTGTGTGGTCTTTTCTGCTAACCTGGCCTGCCATCATTTTCCAAGCTTCTTTTTTAGTGATTTTTTTGTTCTGGCTAAGGGCTACAACGCCAGAGAGACATTTCTAAACTTAAGATCTTCAAAATTTTAATAAAAGGTTAAAACTTATATTTAATACTGATGATAAGAACTTCAATGAAACGATGCCGTCGTCATATTTGTTTTTGTCTCCTGGCATTTGTAGTAACAATTTAGATGTGATGATAAAGGCTTTGAGAGTCTGGAAATTTTTGGTTTAGGTGCCTTGAAAATACTTGAAAAGCGCTTGAATTTGACTCGAAAAGCTATACAAACCCTTTATACTAACTGCCAAAACAGGATGCTGAGACGATTATATACCATAAATTCTCATATTAAACCTTTTATTCAAATAAAATATATCGAGGGAGGTGGAATTAACTGTAGCCTACTCCAACAGCTCACATGGTACATTTAGTATAATGTACATTTCCACAACACTAATTCCATCAGTACGAAAACAGTCATGTTATACTCACCACTCTGCTGCTCTGAGTTTCAGAAATAATATTTTCATCCTCTAATTAATTCTACTCGCTTCTTCTTTGCCGTGCTCCTGATCGACGTTAAGCTACCGTCAGCAAAACGCAACGCCGCCTGATGTTTTTTCACAATAAAAGCCTTCCTATAAAAGGCAAGGCTGCAATAGTTTTAATGGGATCTGAAGAAAGTGTTGCCGAACATCGTTCAGGGAACAAGGGAAAGGTGGAATGCCTGACAGTACTCATGTTGTACTGATGGAATTAGTGCTGTGTAAATGGACATTATACTGAATGTATCAAGACAACAGATAAACATGGAGGAAGTTTTGAGTTTTCATTAGCTGGGGAACAGGGGAGATTAGAAATAAAAGCCTGGTTCTCTCTGCTGCTGAGGTAAATAAAGGCCCCTATTTGACAGTTTACAGTATTATATATTGTACATTATGTAGTATTTTTGGGACACTGCTAGTTTCATTAGCGAGTAACCATGCCGGTGTCCGTCCCTCCAACCAGCAGGCCTCTCTGCGTCCAGCCCCCTGCAGCCTTCCCTGGGCCGGTCTGGTACCAGCCCCGCCTTCAACCCCAGCAGAAGCTCCTCTCCCCAGGCCAAAGGAGGCACCTCCACCCCTAGCCCCCACAAACAGCTGACCCACAGCCACCACCACAGCAGCCACGGTGCCGTCAGGAAGGGCAAGGGCCCTGGTGGTCCTGGGGCTCGATAATGCACTGTACACACCTCAGTTCTATACTGAATAGCAGTACAGAACGCACACACAGATAACTGACCTGCTCTCACTGTGATCCCTACAGACGCCCTACGACTAGACTAATAGATAGGGAATTCAGTATATATAGTAACTGAGGCTCACTACCCGGAGGACCATGCTGTGTCTGCTGGCTCAGCAACTAAAGGGATCCTCTTCTCACACACACACACACACACACACACACACACACACACACACACACACACACAGACACAGACAGTCATTTGAAGGTACAGTCCCTACCAGCCTCCACATTTCTTGGTTCACTTTTATTTTAATGTGTCCGGGTGCATTGCGACGAGTATTTCCAAGTGCTTTCTGAGAAGACAAACTGTACTTTTCTATTCATGACAGGAAACTCTTTTGATTGGCTACCTAGCTGTGATGTCACAACGAAGACGTGAACCAACACATGTAGCGTAAAAAGGGCTTTCAAATCCTTGTGTTTGCCATGGCAGAGGGATCAAAGGAGTTTCTGTCAAATGCACTGAGCCACGTCTTCCCTTTTTCAGTGTTATTGATTCTCCTACATGTACATTAGGTTATTTAATTGTTCCATAGAGCGCTCAGTGCAAACTGGTGGATGATTCTGCATTTCCACAGAGCTTAATGTGAACCCATACCTTACCGACCCACACTTAACCAAACGATATGTCTACAGCTTTTCTACTAAAGCTCTTATTTTTGTAATAAAAGATGTGAGTACCCATACCGACATGGCAGGTCTTAGCATTTTGAAAAATGTATTCCCGTACATACTGAAATGAAAATCGATTATATATTTTTTTCTCCAATGTGGAAAATGAATGAATGGATGATGTAAAAATTATATTCCAAAATGAGGGGTACTGGTTGATCCGGCAACGCTGCTAACAGTAAATTTATGAATTCACTCAGATTATTTGGTTGTCTAATATTTAAGTTATTTGAGTTATGTTAAAAAATGGACAATTCGTGATAACTGTGAATGGGATATTCACCTGTGAAGCAGTGTAAATTTGTACTGAAGCCATTTTTATTTTACAGAAAAAGTTTTTTGGTTTTTTTTGTGATTGACTCTGTGGTTCTCTTTGATGTCATTGATGTTTTTAGAGGGGGGGTTGCGTCAGTGTCCTAAGTTGAGCACTACATCTGTTATAGGTTTGTTTGTTTTGTGTTAATAGTGTGATTTAAAATATGATGTTCTATATTGATGTACATAATGATGAGAGCGACATTTCCTCTGGCTTTTCCCTCATTTGCCTGTCTATTTTTATAGGTCATGTGTACATATGAAGAAAATGCGTCTGCCATTTTACTAACAGGAGGAGCCAACTGAAAATAAAGGAGTGCTGAATCAGTCTTTCTTAGCTTATTTTGAATTATTTGATTTTTTTGGGTTCATTATACTTGTATTGCTCACATAAATCTGCCTTGTTAGTCAGGACAATAGTTCAGCATGGAGTATGTAAACTTGGCTCCACCATTCACCCACAAAGGATGGCTAAAATAATGTAAACATTAACAATACGTGAATATAAAGGAACTTTAGCTGTTGTCATACAAGTCCTGAACTGGGCTGTGGGATGCTTTACTGCTTCTTCTTAATTAAAAAAAACTGAAACCTACATAAAAACTTCTGGAAATGGGTTAATGGAGATTTAGAGAGAGATCAAATCAAGAAATTGATTTAATCCTGATATTCATGCAGCTGCTGTGACCAGAGCTGCAACAAAGTTTCATATTCCAGGGCTGTTGTATAAACACACAAAGCCTTCATCGGTGCTAATGACTCCTGAAAATGGATGCTCATATATCAGAGGACCTCAGGTGAAAATACCACCTTGTCAGCTGAAGAGCATCCTTTAGCTTTCCTTGAAGATAAACCCGTCTGCATGCAACACATGAGTGAAAAACACTTCATTAGGCCATATCACTTTCTTCTGTTGCTCCTGGGTCCATACAACCAGCCATACAGGTTATGCAGCTTTGCACAGTGGCTTTACATACAAGTTGTGCTTGCAGCCCTGCTGTAAATATCAATGTTATGTAGCTCAAAATTCTTTTTTGGTCTTTGGCAACTATGTCTTCCCCTGTTCTGTTCCTGTTTGCACTGACTCCTCCTGACACCCAATACACTTGCAATCATAGATTTTTAGACGTGTTTACACATACAACAGTCACTGAAACTTCATTCAGGTCATTCCAAATCTCATTCACCAAGTCTGCAAACTACAACCCTTTTTTCCGCTTTGCATTCAGTTTACAAATTCGAAATCACACAAAATACTGCGCACAGTTCTCTATATTAGACATTTAAAATAAGATTTAATTTGGAAGGCCTCCCTATGCACCCGCAGGCCACATCCAGTCCTAATTTCGTTTGCTCTCCGCATTCAAAAATTACATTTAACAAATTCAACTGTAGTCTTTCCAGAAACAATGTCGCTGTCATTCAGGATAATCTATTGACATCTCTGAGGACGGTTTTCATTGGAGCTACTTTCTATTGAAGAATTAGTCCCTATGAAAACTGTTCGCAGTAAGACCTCAGTAATTGGGACATTGGTTTTGGAAAGACATGTGGCTGTTGAGTTTTCCTAATGTGGTCTTTTAGTGCTTTGAGCAGCACAAACCAAATTCCATTCACCTCCGTTGTATTGGGAGGTCTTGACCTAAATAAAACGTACAGAAACAACCCAATTTAGTCAATTTGTGGGTTGCAAAGCTCTGAGAAGTGAATACTCTGAGGAGTATATTTTCACATGGTTTGGTGTAGTAGGGCCAGTAAGATTTCATCTCGATGAGCAGCATGTTCTTCCTGGTGCACTCTGACATGACCACGGAGCAGACTGTAAACACAGGACTTCCAGGTCTGGGCTTGTTCCCGGCCCGAAGTTATATAAGCCTCTGCACCTTGATAGACTCTTGACTTGAATAACATCCAAGGTACAAGCTGCTCCAGCAAATGTATGTTTGTTTATGTGTATGGTGTTCCACAAAAAGCAGGTTTACAGTTATCTGGATAATGCTGAGTACAATCTGCAACCCAGTCAAACCTGGAACAAGGACTGACTGAGTCAGGAAGGTTATCTAGCTAACTAACTCAGTAAACCTGCTTTTTGGAACGAGCCTCAGGCCTTGTATGGTGGCCTGTACATACGCAGTTGACATATCCATATATGTGATATCTGCAGTAACGTTGTGTCAGTGGTTCCCAGACTTTTTAACCTGTGCCCCTTAAAACAAATTACTGTCATTCATCACAGGTTATAACCTTGGTGATGTGTTTTAAGTGATTTTTCCTTCCCAGACAGTTAATTCTAAGGATTTTTGAAAGGCCTAAGGAGGTGAGCTTTCAGTAATCCTTTAGAGAAAAGTTTAAAAAAGTGCTTTTGTTACCCCCTTAATCATCTTGTGCCTCAGATTTTTTGTCCAAGTCAGCTTTTCCATGGCATAGATGTACACACAGTTCCCCCATTGTCCAGATGCATAGTACTATTCCATATTGCCAGTATATTCCCCACCACAAAGACAATAAGTTTACTATTGTTGATTTCGTTAATTGTAGGACTAGAGTGATCCAAGGCTGTGAACCACATGCTATGTGGGATTGTTTTGGTACATATCAGCAAAAGATGTTTGCTGGCACCATGTTTCTCTTATTTAAGGTCATGTTCTGAATAAATCTCAAGCCACTGGCTCATATCAGAAGTACTGTAAAAAGCAAACAAACAAAAGTTCAACTTTTTATTAGTGTTGGCCTCAATGTTGCTTGTGGCAGCTTTTCCATTCAACTTTTTTAAAAAATAAAAAAATAACAACCACATCACATTGCAAACGGGTTCAACTACCACAATTTATGTACCGTCTGAATGGATTGGATGGAATCTGAACTGTGCAAATAATTAAAGAACCCGTTAGTGTGCCTTTACAAAACAGAGTACACAGATGTTTACAGTCAACAATTCAGAGATCATACATTTTGTAACCGATGTACAAACAAGTACCATTACAATGTGACAATGCTTTAGAGGAAAAAAAATAAAATAATGCTTCCCTTTTGTTATCACTTAAGTAGCATTCAATGGATTCAAGTAAGCTGGATGGTACATAACACATAGGTGGACTGCATGACAGGTGAAAAGCTTTACTGTGCATCTATCCATAATATAAGCTAGTGAGACAAAGGGTACGAGCTACTGGGCTGCTAACAGATAGGACACCACGGTCAGTGCTGCCGCCTCGATGGAGAACAGGTGACGGTCTTCTACGTGCGGGCAGCTGCTCCTCATGAACGCAGCCAGACGGAGCAGATACTCCAGGTTGAGGCCCGTCTTCCCTCTGCACACTGCGATCTGAAGGCCGATCTCCTCCGAGCTGGCCGGCCCCAGGTAGAGGGGGTTGTCGGAGGTGGCGATGTACACCAGCGCCTGAACCGGAGGTCGTTTCTCCCCCTCGGGGAAGAAATCCACCATTTTGGTTACGTAGCCACCACAGACCGTCTCGCGCACGTTAAGGTAGTTCAGGGACTCCTCGACTTGAGAGCCCGTCACCTCGAACGCCACGCCCCAAGTGCTCGCCTATGAAGGAGGAAAACATGTCAAGTCGTCACGCAGTGGGGAGGGGTATACTGAATTTCCTTCAGCCTGTTAACGTCACTGCAGTTTCTACAGCGTCACTATGTAGAGCTTTCCACTTACGTCATCGTCTTCAATCAGCGTCACCACTCTTCCGGGCTGCAGTGAGGGGAAAGAGAAATTGGTCACGTCATGGACAACGCCTGATGCGGCGTGAGGCACGTAGTTCACAAACAGCGGCGACCCGTGCCAAGACAGGCAAACGAACATCATGTGGCAAAGTAAGCAAACACATTAAGCATCTTACCAACTCGTCGTTCCCGCGATGAAAATTGTCCCCGTGCCAGAAACGTCTCTTGTAGCCTTGTATGTAACCGACTTCGCTCCTCCTGTACTTGAAATCAGGCTTCCAAACCAGTGACCCGTACCCGAAGATCCACAGGCTGGCCTTCCCGGCAACGACGTGTTGAGACTTCATTTTGATCAATAGTGTTGACGACGTTCGGATGAATCGATGGGTCACTTTCAATTTGTTGAGATTAGCTAAGATGACTAGCTAGCTAGTGTTAGCTTCCTCCGGTCCAGGAGCAGTGGTACCGGTTGGCTCGCAGGTATACCGCGGACGGTATTTGAGCCCAACTGCTTGGCAGTTGCGAAGATGGAATTTCGCAGTTGATTTTGCCTTGCACTATGCATTGCCGTTGCATTAGAGGTGCCGCATTATGCCTTAAAAATCCATGGCAGCCACTTTGGCCTTCAAATCGACGGGGTAAAAAACTAAAACAGTTTCGGCCAGCAGCTTCGCTGTCCGATGACAGTACAAATTTAAAGGGAACGAATGAAAAGATCGAGGTTTGATTGAATGATGTTGGCGGTTAATCTTCTCCCGTGCCAACAAGCTGCGCTGATTTGATACCTTTCCTAGATAACATGGCGAAGTGCAGCTCACGTACTTATACAGTCCAGGGCGGGTGGGCGATTCCGTGCCAGCGTTTTTGACCAATAATATGTAAGGAATACTTGTGCTCGATCCCATTTTACCCAATCAGATTTCGGTGCGCCGAACAAGGCAGGACTTCAAGCCAAACCGGTTACACTATTGGCTGACATTTTACTTGAGACGCGCACCCATCTTTTGACGTGATTGGCCGATGAACTGTCACTCCAACTGACTTAATTTATGATTGGCCGCCTGTGTTGTCATTCTCTGAATATCTTTCCATATGGTTCCGACTTGATCTGGCTGATGCAACTTCCCACAGCATTTCAGGGCTATAGCGGCAACCATGCAACATACCAAGACATTGCATCAGGGTTTCTAGGAGAGAGGCCTAGATAGGGCGGTGTATTTTATATCACAAGATATGCCACAAAGAAAATAAAGGAAAACAATATAAAATTACATGAAGTTAAACATAACACAAATTAAATACATCATTCTGCCTGTGTGGGAATGACCTGAACACAGTATGGATGGAAATCACTCTTGACATGTGAGTTAATAAGCACCCTACATGGATGTTTAAATGAGCCAGGGCAAGTGAGGGCTGTGATCTAGTCCCACAGCTCAAACATCCAGTGGCAAGACAAAGGTCACTGAGGATCTCTCACCGCCACCACATTCATCTCAGCCCTCTGGAACCTGCAGGCAGAAAATTTGTTGAAGGGAGGTGTACAAGTACTTTTCTTTTCCGTGTTGTATCACAGTGTATAATCACAGTTTTGCTTTTGTTGACCCTTCCAGCAAGTAGGGTCATTTTTGACATGCCACATGTGATTGGCTGGCTCACCAGTGGGTCAGGCTGTTATCATCAGAAATCTTACTCTTGCAGAATTATTCTATGTAAACACACACACAAGTCCCTTTTTATACACTTTATATACTCAACAAACATCTTGCGCTGGCAGCCAAATGCAGGCTCTTGGACGGTATGGGTGATTTCTGAGTTTGGTAACCACCTCAGGTTTAGACTGGACAACCCATGTACACTTCTAAAAAACTTGAAAAAATAAAGACAGCAAAAGTAAGAAAAAGGCAATAATGAATCAAAACTGCCAAAGCACTGATCACAGCAGAGTCACAACAAGAGAGAACGACGATCAGAAAGATGGAGGGGCTGATCAATTGTATAAAAAAGCCCACCGCTGCTGCTGGATCTGATATACTGTAATAGCAGAGGCTCATCTGTGCTCAATACATAGATTATCTATAAATAGCTGGCATTATCTGCCTTGATAAGAGGCCAGCCAACTGTATCAGCTCTTCATAAATCTAAAGCACCTCACAATCCAGGCCTTTGAGCGACCCTGTGTCGTGCACAAGCTTCCATCCCATTATGCCGCGGCCTTTCATGTCCATCCACTCCTCGAGCCTCCTGCCACAGTATCTCTGGGCTGCTCTAAGCACATGCCACTAAAGGCCTCGCTAAGCCACACTGAAAGCACTGCCTGTAATCTAATCTAGCGCACTGATTTGATGTTTGGACTAGTCGATTAATCAAATATTCACCTGTGTATTTGTGTTTGCTGTCAAGCTAATAGATTTAAAATAGATCATCATTCAAGCTCCAGACTAAAATATTAACTTGTGTAGTAACTTGTGGACTTTGCCCTTAATATCCCAGTGTTTCTGCTTGTTTTTCTGGCCCACAAGATGTGAAGTATATGCAGACAAACAAGATCTGGGAGGGGCAGCACTGCATAGTTCAGTTCCTGCAGCGGTGAAGGTTGGTTTCTGAGTATGATGTAAACGTGTCAGTGGCCTCTAAAAGTAGATCCTACAGAATGAGACTGTAAGAAAACATCCGCTTTGTTTAAGATTTGTTTATGCTTCAGATTCAGTCTCAAATTCTTCCAGTAGGTTTGTCTGAATAATTGGGTGCATCATGGATTTATGATTTATGGTTGAGGTTATGTGCTACTGTTTTAATTATGTTGTTTTAAACTTGAACTTGAATGTACCTGGGGGTTTTATTTTGGCATGCACTGGCCACTTATTTCCTGTGTGTGGGTTTCTTACTGACACCTAGTGTTAATTAATGAGACCACTACAAGCGCAGTGCAGGGCGAGGTTACAGAACACTGGGTAACAGTATCATGATGTATCAGTATAATCTGCCTACACATGTACAAACAACATGCACGGTCAGGAGCCACATGAGAGATAGAATGATTTCAAATCTGCTTCCTGATTCTCCATTCATGACATCAATATCACAGATTTCCCCTCTTCCTCCTTCAGAATAAATAGTGCTGATTAGCGTGTTTGCCTGCGCTCTTGCTTGTTTTGAGGTTGTTTTCCTGCAAACACAGAGTTGTCTGTGTGAGCGAGTGCAGATTGAAGAAAGCGATGCGTGAGAAAAACCGTTGGCCCACGCCGGCAATGTTCTGCATTTTATTTTTTTTTAATCAGGGAGGAAACAGGAACTGATGTCACTTGGGTCACAAACAGGATGCTGTGATTATAACACAATGAAAATGCCTTGCCATGCTATGGAGACCCAGAGGCCAAAGAGCAAAGCCCTAGCATGTTTGCCACTGCGATCAAGTGCGAATGAGGGTGTGTGTCTGCTTACAGGTGTGAGTATGATGGTGGTGGGAAGAAACTCTTAAGTAGCCTGCTATCAGGCTGGGTCAGGTAACGGACCAAAGCATGAGGGGCTTTAACTAGCTGATTAATCCTTGTGATAATGTGTATGTTTTTCTTGAGCCAGGCCGGAAGCACCCTTTTCCAAACTTATTTTTACGCACACACAAGCCCTTAGATGAGGATGCCTAGGTCAACAGGCTAACAGGATGTGTGTGAGGGAAAAGCCATCCAGATTCTCTGCCGAGTGTTGATTGCTGCTGATTAGGGGGTGTTGACTGTCGCAGGGTTTCTGTTAACTGGAGGCAGAGAGAGAGGTTTGCATTTGATAATGCGGATGACACATTTCCTAGAATGGATTTTCAGACACACTGGAACTGATCTATGGGTGATATCCCTACAACATCAAAGGATGGTGGTATATTAAGAAGAAACGTGATGGGTATTTTAACTTCTGCACTGACTTTTTATGCGTATTGCTTGAGCATTGTTAGAGGGAGCATGATGACTAAGAATTTCATTGCCACTGACTGCTTCACTGTAAATTGCTGTGCGTACAACAATAAAGAACATGAACAATAACATTTTCCAAAAGACAAGAAGGGCTAAGGGCAATAAAATTGATCAGACTGCTCTGATAAGTCAACTTTTTCTAAAATAGAGATCTTGTTATTTATGTGGAGTCATAGCAGGTCTACTGGCTCCCATTTGGTTTCCCCTCCCCTCTGGTGACAGCCCCAGTGCCAGGTCCTCGCCCCAGCTTTGTTTGCAGGAGTGGGTAGTACAGAACTGGGCATTGAAATACTGCTCTTAACCCTGAAGGGGAGGCAGGCAGTTGGGGAGCCTGTAAGTGCTCTAGTGTGGGGTTTTTTTTTTTATGGGAGGAGGTCTGTGCACTCTGTGTGTCATGCACACGGGCCGAGAGGCCTGGCATATGCTGCTGTTTTTATGGCACTACAGACCCACTCCATGCTCCCCCCACGGCATCTGTTTGGTTGGGTGTGTGTGTACGCGGACGAGTGTGTGCGAGCATTATGAGGGGTGGGGTGAGGGGGGGAGACGTTCCCCTTTGCCCTGCGCCTGGCTTTGTTTTGCCAGTTCCAGCTTGAGGGGGTGGTATCCGTGGAAACGGATTTGAATTTCAAGCCAATTTAGGGCCGGAGAAAGAACGAGGGGTGGGTGAGTGGGGTGAGAGCCAAAGGCGTTTCCAGGAATTACTCGAAGTAGTGATGCTACAGGCAGGGGGCTTTATGTCTCTGCCTAATGTCCAAAACATTTAATATGATGTGTGAATGTAGTGGGGCAGCTGGATTTCATATTTATAAACCTGCTCACAATTTAGGAGGTCTAGCTGAACAATATGGGTATAAAGTGAGCACAGGATGGGATTTTTAAGCTTCAACAATCTCCCCTTAAATTAAGCCCAGATAAAAAATAAATGCAAGACACATTGGATCATCATTTGTACTCAATTTCATTATTCAAAAACAACCTCAAAAATAAATTTCCTTTTCCATTTACTGACATCAAATTAAAAACAGTTTTCAAGGAAGTTTTATTCTTCAGAAGTTTTGTCCTTATAAATATGCATTATATACAAAATAATATTATAAAACATATAAAGAGCAGTGTGTCATATTTAAATTAAACTCTGGAAATAATCATTTTAAAAAAATTACATTATTGGTTCTGTTTTTTTGAAATTTATTATAGGCAGGCAGTGGTGTGACAGTCTTTTCTCCTTGTTTTGAGTCTCTGTTTTTCTCAGTTGGGTTGCATAAAAAAAACACTTTTCTATGCAAACGTTTCCTTTCTCTTGGATCTTGCTGGCACAGCACTGACTATTGCGCTCCTGTGGTTTTCTCTTCAAATCCCTGTTGATTAAAAAGTATTTTCCCCGATTTATTTTTGTAGTGCAAATGATCCAAGAACAGACAAGGGCACAAATTTAGCATTCAAACCCCCTCTTTTAAGGCTTCTAGTGAATTTGGGCTGCATACAATCTTCACCGTTGCATGGAAAAGTCCAACCAGTCATTTTCACGTGATTGACAGTTGAAGATTAGTTTCAGACATTCATAACTCTGTGTTTGTGAGGTTGGATTGTGACAGTGGGTGAGTTCACTCGTCTTGACCCCGAGTCTTGCATAGCAGGCGAAGATGGCAGGAGTGAGTGAGAGTGTGTGTGTGTGTGTGTGTGGGG
>LKNJ01002056.1:29907-71683 GCA_002120245.1 Maccullochella peelii
GGGTTGTTTCAAGGGGTCAAATCTTAGGCACCTTTTTTACTGATTGGTTGGCTGTCAAAGTCATCATGATTATCACACAAGGCCGGGTCAGATACAAGGGGCAATGATCCACCTTCGCCTCCTTCTACTGTCCAGGATGGCCGAGATTATAAATTAATATTTCGCTGATGCTCTGTCAGTCTTCACGCCTCTTGTAGTCAGTCTATTCGCCAGTCCGTTTAACCATTGCCACAACTGAGAGAGGTCTTTCACTGTACATGTTTTGCATACAAACACTCGGTCAACAAAAGTTTCTCAGTTCTGTTCGTTATTTTTTTTATTTTAATTTTTTGCAGAGCAGAGGTTTCTGCCCTCTCCAGTTCTCAAGTGTTCCAGAGCAGCAGTGGACATCTTAAACAATCTCCAGTCTCTTCTGAGCATTTGTAAACAATCCAGAATATTACATTCTGCCTCGATTGTGTCTTTTTTTCCTCGTTCCCTCGCCTTCAGACCCCTCACAGTTTATACCTGTTGGGGAAAAAAGGAGAGGACAAAATTGTAGTGGAAATACAACAAAATAAAACAACACAATAATCCCAAAGGTAAAAACTCCATTTACGTGTTTTCACAGCGCTCACAGCAACTGTTACAGGTCACATCCTCCAGCAGCAACATTATATTTTCCTTGGAAATGAACATCTTAAAAATTCCACTAAATGCCACAGCAGTAAAACATAGCACCTTTGAGACCAAGCAGAGCCAAACATGTGCGAGAAATCAGTATAAGTTCGGACTTTAGGTCATCGCATGGCCAAGATAAAGAATAGCCAGTGTAATTTACAGAAACCAATAACGCAGCTGATTGGGCTTTCCCCAGCTTAGGTCCAAACATCAGAATACAGTCTTTCTACATATAGCACCATCCCTTGTCATAAATGCTGGTGCACTAGTGAGGGATAGGGCACTTAGGACGACATGATGCATTTCAAGTGGAGGATCTGCGGAAATGCTGATGAAGACGTGATTTTTTTTGGCTTACCTCAGTTGCTATGACGCATTCCCTCCTCTCCTCTGCTATAACAAATACCGACTGGTACATGGAGTCTCTTGAGGAACATATCGTTGATATCCTACACTCTGGCTTTTCACTGCAAGCACAAATCACACTTTGGGTTAACGCAAAGTAGAAGCACATGGCAGAGCTATGCATTAGGCACGTTCATATACAGTGAGGCAGCAGAGAGGATAGGGGCAGTGTGTAGCAAAGCAATTGTCAAATTTATATAAACTCTGTGTAAATGAAGAATGTATGGTTTCCAAGTTTGGAAAAAACCAATTGGGGCTCATTGTTGGGTTCAAACGACTGAATTGAGGCAGTGCTTGAGTGACAGCACCCATTAACAGTAATTTCCACTGAGCAGGACTCTAAATATACACACAATAAAAAAAGGAGACCTATGGACATGTCCTAGTACTTTGATACACATTAGCATATGTCCACATGATAGTTTAGTACAAGCAGTGTAAATACATGGTTCCCCTTACCTGTACATTCTACTCAAGGGCATTTTGTCCTCTAAACATTTGTCATAAATAAGACTTTTGTCCTCTTGTGACTTGTCATCCTTGAACTCCTTTGAGTTAGAGTTGTAAGAGTCCAAGTGATAGTTTTTGTGGATAAAGTTTGATTTCTCTGAATCGCAGTCCACCTCCAGGCCGATTTTCTGGTTGGTGTTTTTCAGCTGGGACTCTGGGATCAGGTTATCTCTCTGAACATTGGACAGGTTGTTCATAGTCTCTGTGTCCCCCCTCTCTCTTTGGGCCTGCCTGTGCATGTGCCTCAAAGCCAAGCCCACCATGCACAACAGCACTAGCAGCGCCACCAGCCCAACAGCCAGGGAAACTGCCACCCACTGGAAGCCATCTTGAATCTTTTTATCGGTCACGGGAGAGGTGAAGAACTCGCAGCGAGGCCCGGTGAAGCCCGATGTGCAGATGCAGGTTGCTGGAGGCTTGCCCGGCCCGTCGCCCCCAGTGCAAAGACCCTCGTTAAGGCAGGGGCGAAGGGAGCACTCATCCAGGACTCTGTCGCAGTTGCGTCCGCTGTAGCCCGCAGGACAGACGCAGGTGTAGTCGTTGATTCGGTCTTGGCAGGTGCCACCATTGAGGCAGGGGTCACCGGCACACTCATTGATGTTGATTTCGCAGCGCTGGCCGGTAAATCCTGCACGGCAGCTACACACACGCATGCCACCGTGGATCAGACACAGACCACCTACAGAAGAGGAGAGGAGGACGGTTAGCGTCAACAAATACAGCTAACATTAGCATCCAAAATGGCATTTCAACATCAGAGAGAACACGATCTTCCCATGAGGCCCCTTCTGTTCACACATCATCTCCATCAAATCCACAGCGTGACCACAACACTGTGTATTGTTCTCCCAACACACACCAATCCCAGAGCCCTCCATGTTTACAAGAAGACAGAAATTGAGCTGCGCTGGATATTTGTCCCCTTTCATCAACAACCGCAGCGGACTGTGGCGACATTTACAAGCTGCTGCTCTGAGCTGCCGAGTGTTTATATGGAGGACAATAGACACCAAGTTCCCACCAATTCCTGTTGTTCCATACTGCTTCCAGTTGCAGGAATTTGAAGGGGGAGAAAGAGCGAGGGGAAGTTCAGAAAGGGGAGGGGGGGCAAAGAGGGGAGGAAGACTGTACCATTAGCGCAGGGAAGCGACGTGCACTTGTCCACTCTCTTCTCGCAGTTGAGTCCAGTGTAGCCGCGGGGACACTCGCACATGTAGCTGCGGCCATTGTCCTTCTCCCAGCATTTGCCACTATGGAAGCAGGGGGAGTCGGCGCACGTCAGCAGGCTGTGCTCACAGTGGGAGCCCTCGAAACCTTGGGGACATGTGCACATGTAGCCACTTTCCAAATTCTGGGGATATGGAAAAAGAAAGGAAAAGTTACTCGGACAGTCAAAACCCAGAGAATTAGCCCCCCAAAAACTGTGAATATCAGAATATAAAGATGTATCTGTTTACAACTCACTGTGCATAATCCTCCATTCCTGCAGGGGTTGCTGTCACACTCTGTCATCTCCAGCTCACAGTTGACCCCTGTGAAGCCAGGCAGGCAAGTACACGTATAGCTGCCCTGTCCTGTGTTCATACAGGTGGCGCCATTCACACAGGGACGGTGATGGGTGCAGAAGTTCAGATCTGGGGGAGAGAAGAGTGTTTGTTTACAGGGAGCCTGCAGGGGAGGAAAAAAAAAAAAAAAAAAAAAACTATCTACCCTGGATGTGCACAACGCTATGAATGGAACACTTCAGAGGAAACCTAATTTACTAATGCTTTCAAGTTAATTCAAATGAAAACAGTGTGCAAGTAATATGAGAACATCTTTTAAAAAGGAACAGCAGCAGTGGTCCAAGTTGTGTGGTGTACCTTGGTCACACAATAGGCCTCCCCAGCCCTCCTGACAGTTACACTGCCATGGCAGCTGGCAGCTGCCGTGCTTACAGGCTGGGTACTTCTTACACTCGTCGCAGAATGTGCCTTGCCATCCGTCTCTGCATCTGCAAAAGTACAAAATAGGTTCTTTGATTAGTCACTTATTCCTCATAGTGTATATCTTATAATTGCCATGAATAACATATCTGAAACCGGTACTTAAAACTGCCTATTTTAATTCTATTACACATGCAATCAGTCGACTTAGATTAAACGAGAGCAGACATCTGTGCTTTATAGCCACGTCACGGATTAGCTGGCGATTACATTAAGAAATCAGTCATCAATCATGTAACAAGACATTAATAGCTGCAGCACCGTTGGATACAATCATTAAATGCTCATATAAATCCATCACGAAAAAATGAAAAATTAAAAGCGACTTTTTTTTCCCAAAGGCATGTGGTAAGTGAAATCAGGCATCAGCACTGTTAATTGTGTTTTCTCCCAACCTCATTACATCATTACACACCAGTTACTACATACAAGCAACATTGTTTTTTGCATAACCATGGTGAATAATGATATAAGCGTTGTCTACATTACAAACAATGTGAATGCAGTAACTACAGGACAAACAGAGGCCGACGTTAGGGGTCAAACAATCACAAATGTATGTACAGTATATTAAGGATAAATAATGATAGTGTAATAATATGAAGGTGAATTATTGCTTTAAAGATTTCTGGCAGCAAGCCAACAATCAAAGCATTTTTTCTTGTTTCCCATAAATATCTATATCTCAGCACAGTGTGCAGCAACCTTGTCAAGCCATGAGATTAAGATGTACTTTTAGGGCTCCAAAGTTTTTTGCTGAGTAAGCAGAGGCATGGGCGCAGCTTTACAGTGTTGTGTATCCAAAGGGTTTAACCTCAATTTGGGTCTGTTTTAGCGGTGGGATAGATGGATTTGTGTCCAAAAAGAAGGCAAAATAGGATTTGGGAGGAATTTCTCACAGCGAGTGGGTGTGTGCATGTGTGTGAATTATCCTTGCTGGTGAGTGAGAGAGTGAGTGAGTGAGACAGGGTAGTGACAAGAAAAGAACATGGGAAGCCATTAAGAGACAGAGTTGCTGACGTTAATGTGACAATGAACTTGAAAATGAAAATTGACTTTAGAGAAACACGACCAAAGCTCTCCACGTGGATGTAGCTCGCACTGTTCCCATATGTGCTCCAACACCCACTTCAACACTTCATATTATAATTATTAATACTTACACACACTCGCCAGGTTTGGAGCAGTTACCATTCCTCTCGCTGCAGCCCTCCAGACAGATAGCTAAAGCAAAGAGAAAAACACAAATATACAGTCAGTCTGTTGCTCTTTTTTGTTTTTTGCTAGTCCTCCCACCTGGTTGTTTTAGCATAACCGTGCCTGGTGACACAATGGATCTCACTGAATATTAACTTCCACAACTTTCAAACTGTTAAAAAAAATAAGTAAGAAGTAACATATTGGCCTACTCATAAGAAATACTGTTAAAACGACATATATGGTTGCTAAAAGCCTTTAAAATTACACTGTAGGACTCTATAACTACAACCAAGGCTACAGAGCCAACCGTGGGCCTGTATATGTTGAAGTTCTTTCCTTAGAAGCCTTCATTTGATCTAAACCTGTCTGCCACACCCCCAGCTGCCACGGTTGCGGGTGTGTTTGTCCTGTTTTAAGTGTACCGGTCTTGCATGACACTGATTCGCAGGACAGCATATCAGGCGACTGACGGTAAGCGGCCGGTTTAGTCCAGAACAGATGCTTGCTCTCAATAGCAGACAGCTGTCACTATTGTTGTTTGTGGTCTACTAGAACCATATTTGCAGCTGCTTGTACCGCGCGCCCAACAATGGAGGGACTAAACATCGACGGCCCTTGGCGGATAATAATGGCGCGATTAACCTTGGCGCGTGCAGTCGGCCGGGCTCCTCCCATCGATGCCCACGCCCCCCTCCGCATGAGGATTATGTTACGGTGCACGCGCGCTACTGTAGGCTACCTTAAGAAGGTACAAAAATATATGTTTTTTTAAACACAAATTCTCAGCTCTAATTTGGAAGTGACTTCCTTTAGACACAAACTGTACCCTACAGTGCCAGGTAAATGCACACCTGTGTAGGCTAATTAGCATATTTACAAGCTAAAAGAAATGGTCATTTAGTCCTTGCAACTGTGTTCATTAGACATTTTTTTCCAGTATAATTAGGATGATTGATTTTGACTACTACTGCTTGCCCATCTTTATCTAAAATGTACATGGTGTGTTTCTGCCTAAATTGTGCTTAAAAACTGAGTTTGGTCAACCTCCTAAAATGCATAAGCCCAAATGACCAGGCTTGTTTAAATTGTGTGAGTGTGAGAGAGAGAGAGGGGAAATTATAGTGTCTGAAAGATGCCTAATCTATCTTTCTCATGTATATTTTCTGTAGTCACCAACGATTGATGTGTCTGTAATTGCAACACGTGAGCCCATCTGGTTAGAATTTGGCGCCACAGTCAAAATAGCACATGCCAATTTCTCTTTCACCACCAAGTGACATGGATGACAGATCCCTTGTCACCCATGTGGTCACGTATCCAGCACATGGTAACTATTACTCTCACAGTGCCTCCTTCCAATCTACTCTTTGATTAATTTGTTTTGGTGAAAAGGGCCCTTGGTATTGTGGAGCCAAATGGCATTGAGCCTCCTCATATAGGCCCATTCAGAGCTATCCAAAACATGGGAGTGTTGGTCTAGGATTTGGCCAAGTAGGTTTGCACAAGTATAATGTGCCTGTTGTCATGCTAAGCCGTCTTTCCCTCAACTCATATTCAATGAGTGTTCACAAACCCACAACCAATTACACATCAGAATTATATGATTACAGATTATGAGGCACATATCTCATTCTACACCAAAATTGCCTATCAGACTTGCCAGGCATCATTACGTCATGTCTAGGTATAGTACTCAACAACATCTTGTGGCCTTAATGATGATGACCTATGGGTTATCTTGCAACTTAATGACTACTGATATCTGGAACTTGTGCCTGCTCACAAATCTGTTTTCTCTCTATAGGACCTAAACCATAATGTTGAAGGGCGAAGGTCATACACCATGAGGAGACCTCGCAGAGGTAATAACTCCTTTAAGGTAAGGACTGTGCAACAAATCCTACAAAGAGCTCTTATCATACCAAGCTCCACAGCTAGGCCGAAACAGTTTCTATAAGTCACTTGCTAACATCTGGATGACCCTCTGATGTAAAAAAAATACACAGACACAACCTCAGAGCAACACAGAACAACAGAACTCCAGTGTCAGCTGACAGACATGCTAAAGGAGAGCAAGACTGCTGCTGTACAGTAAATCAGCCAGGTGTGAACAGGCCTAATAGAAGATTTTTGATTGCTTACGTTCTTCGCAGTATTTCCCCTTCCAGCCAGGCAGACAGGATAACTGTCCGTCACGGTTGCAGGTGTAGTGGCCAAAGCGGTCATCCCTGGGCGTGCATTTTTTGGAACAACTTTCTCCGTAGTAACTGTCGTTGCAGATGAACCGGTAAGAATATCTCAGCTCTGTCTGCTTTCCGGTCTGCATGTCCTGAGACCAATCAGTCCCTACACCCAGCTGTCTTTGGATGGCAAAAAAGCTAATCAAAAAGTCTGGGTTGTTGGTGTCTGAAAGAGAAAAAAAGACAAGGAAAAGGAAGTCAGAATTAATGTGGGATGTGTAAGCTTGTTTATGATTATAGTTTTATGTCAAGGACTGCATCATAAATAGCTTGTGGGTTCAAATGTCATTCACTTTCGCTTTAATAATCTGCCCAGCACCAAGCTGCATCCCTTATCAAATCCCATACAGTTTAGATGAAAGATAAACTCAGGTTGAAATTTCCTCTTTCTTTCCGTCAGCAAAAACGTTCCCAGGACCAGTCCCCTCTTCCAAAGGGCGGAACGGAGTAAGGTGTAAAATACAGGAAGATGTAGTCAGGGGTTTTTGGCAGGCACTGTGTATTCTCACCAAAGCCCACAGCTCTTTCCCACGCCAAAAATAAACCAGAGGAAGTTCAATTGTATTGGGTATAAGAATGAAAAAGGTGTTCTGAAGTTCATAACAAAGGAGTGAAGAGGCTGAAAATGTGTGAAATTGTGAACAATTATCAAGAGGTCGAGGGGAACATGTTGAGCGACTGAGCTGCATTTAATAACCTAAATGTTGCTTTTTGTGCATGTATTTGTGCAAAAAAAAAAAAAAAGGCAAACTAGTTGGAGAGCCTCATGTGTTAAATGTACAGAGAGAGCTCCCTCCTGTGGTAAAAAATGTTGCACTTACCTACAGGTAGATTTCCATAAGGTGAATGCCAGGCTTCAATTATTAATGAAAACGACCCCTGAGGAGAAAACACACACCGTTATTTAATATCCATTTCACTTTTTTTTTTTTTTAACAGAGCATTATTTAGAGAGGAAAGCTTACATCTTTTCTTTTTCTCTTGTATTTGATAGACTGCTGATCGTTGAAAAGAGCTATTTCAATAACACTTCCTGAAGAAATATGTTACGGTGATCAGTGCATGGCCTTCTGGATTTTGAAATGAACGACGTCGCAGCAGTCCAATCTGTTTGTCGACAGAGTATTACCTAATGATATGGATTAGATGAGCTGACCAATAACCGGTGCGCTCCCAAAATGCACAGCAGTTCCCTCAAACAACACAATAGCGGTCGCTGTAATAAAAACAAATAAAAGTGGATGTACTGCTCCACGCTCTTACCGGCCATCCAAAGTTGAACGGTATTTGAATCGGTCTAGGTAAAGTGCCACTGTCCTTGGCGCTGAAAGAGTTTGTCCCCAGCACTGCTGTCATTGTACTTCCAAAGATGCAGTCACCTGGCGAGACCACAGCCTGATAGTTCTTCAAGCAAATTCTAAAATAAGTCCTGCAGCTGGGCTTGCATGCGTTTCCGCTTGCAAGCAAACCTTGGTGATTTTTAAATTCGTGAAGATCGAGCTCAAAAACACCGGAGCCACATACCTAAAAGAGAAGGAAATATGATTTAGGAAAACGTCGGTGCGGTTACATATAGCTTATTCTTTTTTAAAAAAAACATAAAAACAAGTGGCTCTCCATTTGTTTTCGCCGAGGTCTCAGGACCACCGGGGAGATGTATTATCCTCCTTCATACCTGTGATATCAACGTGGTGCTGAATGCGATGGTAAAGGTGAACCAGGCTGCCATCCTTCTCGCTTCAGGCAGCCGCGTCACCAGCCAATAAAGCAGCAAAACCTTCCTATTCCCAAGTATTTACACCGAGGTAAACAAATGGAAGAAAAATGTCTAAAACACGTATAAATCCTTCTTCACTCCCAGGGAGTTCTCCCGTAGCTCCTAATTGCCGTGCGTCAAAAAGCGTCCAGAGAAAGCGTGTCCAATCTCCAAGTTATCCAAAGGTGAGGGAAGACTAATATCCACAGCCGTGCTTCTTTCTGTCAGCAGGCGTCCCCTCCTTGCATGGTACTGTACTCCACAATGGTCACTCCGCCGTGTGTGCGCGGCTCAGAGCTTGTTTTGGTGCCGAACTTGGTGCGTCAGTGCGCAACGGACATTCACCACTCGTCTTATTACTCGTGAATGAACCGTAGTGTGCCTCCTCCCAGATATATAGACTTGCACTGCGCTGCTCATTACATAAACTGCCAATCACTCCACTGACACCGCCCACTTCACATATTCAGCCCCCTTCCCTTCCAACCCAACAACAATTATCCAGATTTAATACCCACTGGCACTGTGACTGACCACCATGGATACTGGGCGATTATTAACAAGCCCTATAACATCTGTTGACTTATTTTTAGTGCACAATACGCCGGACGCACATTTACACATTATGGACAGTGAGTGAGGACAATGAAGGAGAGCCGAAACTTCGAGAATAGAAAGCAAGCATTCAATTTGTCTTAGTCCTTGCACCCTTTTTGTCCTTGGTTCCACTCAATTGCACGCCTAATTAGCCCTTACTACAGCGTTGGAGCCGTGCGTTTCCTTTCAGACTCTTTGCTCTCTGTGGGGTCATATGTGTCTTTCCCTCGGGCTGTATCACAAACAATGAAACTAGAAATGCTATTAAAATAAAAAATATATATCTGTCGACGTTGAAAGTCACTCTTTTTTTTTTTTTTTTTTTATAGGTATAGGCATTTAGAAGCAAAGCAGATCCACAGCCTCTACCAGATACAATGTGCAGAGCAAATGTTCTAACGTACCTAAATTAACCTACAAAAGATGTATTTTTTACTTTAATATCGAATTCTCCTTAACACTAATAAAAATACATAGGCTACCGTTTCCTTTTACGCACGGATACACAGGCCTACATTTTGTCTAATGGCACATTTTTTTCTAACATGTTATTTTGGGTGTGTTTCAGCTTGTTGGTGGCGCGTGCCCCTTCATGCCCACCCATGCGTTTCACGCTTTAGCGGCAGCATGCCTCCTATTGTTGCGACGCGTGTCCCTCTCTCGCCCTCATGCGGGTGTAATGTGCGGGACTGGAGACATAACTATTCAGCTGTATGCAAATGAGTTCTCTCTCTCTCTTACTCACACACTCACACACACACACACACACACACACACACACACACACACACACAATCACCTGCATCCGTAACATTGGTTTATTGTTCCCCGTGGCCTTTAACAGCTACTAGGAATGAGACAGGGCCCGCGCGCAGCGAGGTTCCCAGGATTGAGATAAAAGATTTAATTTGATGGCCTGACATTGGTGATGCTCGCGACTAATACACTGACAATTTCTCCCTCCCTAAAACAGTTTGCCACGACGACAAATTGCTTAACACACTCTTAAATATTAAAGGAGGCTATTAACGCTACTAAAATACGCAAAATGATTAATTGAACAAATCCCTCTGTATATAACCTCTTAATTTAATTAATTTAATTTTACTCACAAATGAATATGAGGCGGAACGGCCCAAATGTAAATATATTAAAGTAGAAATGAAAGAAATTCTATTTAAACAAATGAAATGTGTGGTTAGGAGTTTCAATTGTATGAATATTTGCGAATAATCGCTTTTCCTCAGTGTTTCCCCCTCTACACATGGGTTGTTTTTGATAATCTCATTGGTTGTATTTGTTATTCGATCGCCCGTGTCTCTCTCATTTACCATCTGGTGGCAGACTGGCAGCCCGACGCACCGTTTTGTATCGTCTGTTCATGGAGGGGACAAGCCAATTTTCTCCAACCTGTTCATCTAAATTCTGGTTGGCATCAGTTGTGCGTTTGTGAGAAAGAACTACAGTAATCCCGTAATAACATTCAGAAGGATGTGTTATTTCCCATGCTGTAGAAAATATCACAAAACTCAGCAACACAATTTGTCCACAATTGTACCACATGAAGAGGATACAGTAGGCTTCTGTAAGATATGATAATAAGGTCACTAGAGACATTATTAAGTGCCAAAACATTGAATAATACTGTAATTAAAATTTGTATTAGTGTTATGAACTGTGCAATTGTGCATCTCATTTTTTATGTTAAGGATACTTGAAAAGTAGCATACAATGATATAAAAACATATCCTATTCAGAAGTGAACCCCAGTCTATCCAAGTGAGAGAATAGTACACCCTCTTTTCACCCTCAATTTTGCCCAGTTGCTATTGTGTCACTGACTAATTGGTAGTTTGAATTTTGATTGAACTGTGCCTTATGATTAGAATCTGTTAAAATCAAGTTGGTCTGGAAAGCTAACACAGCTTTGCTTGAAAAAAAAAAAGCAAGAGTGCCTCTAACAAAAATGAAAGTTTTTTTTACAGACATGCAAATTCTATCGCTGTCCCTCCTCATGGCATGTATTATCTATGAATTATTGGCTGATATAATGCTGAGAAAGTTTACGTAAAAACTATTGTTTCTTAAGAGAAAATAGTTGCTTCTCTGTCTGTGATTTTCCCTTGAACTCCACATGATCCCTGAATGTTTGCGTTTCATCTGTTGTTTTCGTATGGTAGAGGCGCACCGCTGAGAGTGAAAATGGAAAGCATCTATATTTATTCAGTGTTTATACGAGGCAGACATAGTGGATCGGATGAATGCTTGTGATATTGACACACCTGTTGTGTCTCCAATGGGTCCACAGAGACACAATGGCATTGGCTCGGCCGAGGCTGTATGCCATGCAGCTCCTCTCTGTGTCTATATGCCCTCGGCTGCTAATTCTGTTGTTGACACTGCACTGTCTGTGATTCTTTGTGATAATGGAATGAAATCTCAGACCGAAAACAGAATCCTTGGGTGTTTGGTAAAGGTGCCGCCAGGTTTTGATACTCTTCATAGAATAACAATCTGTCCGTGTGCTAAACAACAACAATATTAATCTGCACGTAACATGTTTGTTTTTGTCCTGCATGGGTGAATTGAGTTGTGATTCCAGGTTTGCCCTCATTATTGCACCGCCTGTCCTGCCAGTAATGGTTTCTAATGGTGAAAATGACCTAGCTTATCTCCTTTTATAGCCATATGTCTCCACTCCAGCTACCACAAAACTGCCATAAAAGGGGTGACAATTGCAGTTTATGGTAGGTTTAACAGGTGAGCAGAGCTGATAACACAGAACTCTCTTCACCATGAGGAATAGTGAATGACATGTGAGCCGCATGTTCTTTTCCACACAGCTGAAACAAACCATACACACGGGCTATATTTCATCATAATGCTGTCAGATGGTCCCTGCTTTTATTATACTGCTTGCACTAGACACATCTCACATGTTGATTTACCTTAACAGCCTATTTATTCTTAGAGAACTATGTGGTTTGCCAGTAGTTTAGGGTAAAGTAGTATTGAGTATCCTTTACTGGAATTATAGTGCATAAAAATCAAAAGCAAGCAAACTTTAAAGCACAGTTTGTGAACTTTCAACACATGTTGCATGATGTCTGCAGTCACAAACATTTCCAATGGAGGAGCTGAGAGGGAGCTGGGCTGCTGTCAACAGATGCTTTCTGTGGTTTTATTTATAACATGCCTCGCTGAAAAAGCTTTGTATTATTACACTCTTATGCAATGCCAGGCAGCAACTGGAGCCTACAACAAACCAACTGCTCTGGCGCGGCTCATACCGAGGCTATTTGGACCCATTCACTAAACCACAGGCTGGGACCCTGCATATATGAAGATGTCGCATCAAAGCTTTTTGCTTCCCAGCAACACAGCGGGGTCTGACTGACCAGACTTTAGTTCCTACTCAAGTCTTCATCCAAAAGCTTTGATGTGTGCGCGCGCGCGCGTGTGTGTGTGTGCACAAGCTTGTATGTGGGTGTCATGGAAGGTGAAGAAAGCATCTCGTCTCATGCCTCCTCTGCTTCCTCTTGCCTTGTGTTCTTCAGAGGGAAAACTTTCAGGTTGTTCCGTCTGCTTGACGGATGTCTTCCCAGTTGTTTGTGGATTTGAAGGACGCTGTCGAGAAAGCCACAGTTCCTGTTCTCACCATTCTGGCCAGCTCTCATGAATAAACCGTGATTTTCTGACAAGGAAGCGTAAACAGGTTGATTGGTCAGAGGGCGGACACAAGAATATCTATTGTTGTCAGTGGAATGTGGAGAATGCCGCTGTATTAAAATATGAGGCAAAATGCTGCCATGACGTCAGCCTCTCATTTTAACACCTGCTTTTTTATGACTTATCTGAAAAAGAAGAGTGAAAGCTACCGGATATGTGAACACATCAATAATGCAACTTGAAATGAACAACATAAACTTTTAGATAAATATAAAAAAGGGCTTTACAATCTGTACAGCATGCGACACCCTCTATCCTCAGACCCTCAATTATGAACCAACTTAAGAAGAGGTTCAACTGCGGCAGTCATAAAACTAGCTGGAACAGTGCCAGTTGGGAGTGATGAATATTCAGCAATGCAGGTCTCAGAAATGAGAGGGAGATCTTTCAAAAGTTTAGCTGGTAGGGAGTCGAGGAGGCAGGCAGTGGGTTTAGAAGTCAACACTAGTTTAGACAATGTTTCAAGAGAGATAGTCTCATAATTTATGGGAACAGGGACTATCTAGGACTCAGTATTCAAATTTGGCAATAAAGGGTCTGTAGAATCAACTGACGATTAAGAACTTATTTTATTATCATCTATTATTCTGCAAAAGAAATGCAAAAAAAAAAGATCTTGTTAAACAAGAAGATCAATACCAGTCTTAACTCTGGTTGTCCATCTTTGGAGTCGTTATTGTTGTTGCTTCTTAAAAGCAGCATGTCACACAAAATACTTCACAAAGAGATCAAACTGCAACTAATTTTCTCAGAGCAAAATTAAATTTAAAAAAAATTGTCCAAAAAGTTTTCTGTATTCCCCTAAGCATTTGTTTGTCTGTATTACTCTTCTTTCATAACACATGATCTAATTCTCTAGACATAAATAAACTCTTTCATGTAGACGTAAAGCTATAACATGTTCAGTTTTAGGCATTTAGGCTGAGAAGAAGAATGTAACAGATATCAGATAACACATGGATTAATTTAAAGCCTTGACAGTTTTTATATGTCTTAACTGCAGACATGACTTGGACGAACGTTAAGGAAAAGTAACAGAAGCACAGCAGGTGAAATAGATTTAGACTTCACATTATGGGAATATGACAGCAGATTGAGTTGGAGCTATATACTACATGTTTGTGTGGTCGGCCATATTTATCTGATCCTGGCTGACGGGCCACCTGTTATATTGATCACAAGGCCCCGGCAATATTTGCTCCCCTTAATACAGCATGTTTTAAGTCCAGCTGGGCTTTATCGTAAATGTATTATAAATCTTGATTTAAGTGAAGGGAGGCCAATATGTTGTAGCAGATTGACAGTGACGTCTGCAGTAAGACCAGAGGAGGAAGGTAGATTTATGACCTACTCTTCAGAGGCACAGGTTCAGGTCCCGGCTGTACGCTGGGTCCCTCTGAGCCACACCTGAAAGAGCTCCCTTAAAGAAGTCACTGGTGACTTACATAAAAGAAAGTCAGATTGGAGCCTCTCTGGATTTCTCATTTGCTCCAGTTGCAGGTGAAGGAAATGACCTGCAGAGGTCGAGTAGTTAAGATTTGTTGGTCTCTTTGATGAAAGCCAAGTGAATGTGGAAGTTAAATATTGTAAAGCGTTCTAAAACCTGAAGTGTTGTATTTGATTTGATTTGAAATGTTCTAGTTTTCTGTTGTTGGGACCCAACGTAATAAAAGTCCTGCCATTTTAATTTAAGAAACTGAAATATACTGTAGATAAATCCATGAATTAGTATTTTAATACAAATACAGAAGTTAGTATAACCTGTTTCATACCAAAAACCAGAAACAATCCTCAAGATCATTAGTTTCCTATTGAAACAAAGGAGCATAATGTGTTCAGACCTCATCTGTCTGCCTTGATAATGTTCTCCCACATGTTCTGTTTTGGAACTTTCTTTTAATTTCTCTGACTTTTTGGTGTTTACTACAAACAACAGTGCACCAGTACTGACCTGGCCTTTTGACGAGTACAATGGCAACATGAACCAACAGGGTTGTTTAGTTGTGCTGCGAACTACAGGGAAGGCGTCATCATCGTCATCAAAACTCACCTTTTCTGAGAACATCACGATCTGAGTAGGGGGTTGAGGTCAACTTGACTAAATACACATGGGGTACACATGGATGTTATAAGGTTATCTTTTACTTTGGTAATGCAAAGCACAATTAGGGGTAGGTAAGTTAAGGTAAGGTACTAACGTCCTACATAATTAGTGAAAATTAAATCAAGCACAAAGCACTCGTGATTGTAGTGAATTGTAAAAGACTATCTCATTTAATGGATTTAAATAAACTTGATGTTTCAATTGCAATCTATTTAAAATTTTCAAAAAATATGTGGCTTTCCTGAAAATTGGTCTAAGTGCACTGAGAAACCCCCTTTAAATTGGATGCAGTGTGGGGAAGGTAATGACATTTAGGTGGGATCGTATTATGGGACCCAGGTGGAAATGATTCTGTCTAGTCAGACACACATGCTGCAATTGCTGACATGATCTCAGAGTATATAGATTGTATAAATTTGCCGCCTTCACCACACTTCAACTCTTGTAGCCATGGAAACACAGGCTATATAGGCTAAATTTAGTGACAGCAGCTCCTGAAGTTGATAAAAGCATTGAATATCATTCACCACGAACAGAGAACCTTCATTATCCATTCAGATAAGTGGAAGGACTCGCACCACTCTCTGATAATTAATGCACAGAATGAATTTATGAGCATGTAGTCCAGGATCAAGAACATGGTGTAGTGATGATGACCATGTAGTGAATGAAAAACAACACAGTTAATAGCAAACTCAACCACAGCTACTCCTCGTTTAGTGTGTTTAAAATAAAAAAAGAAATAATGGAGCAGTGATATGATTCTTTTTTATATGCTTTTAAAACAAATTCATGTTTTTGTTTGTATCCCTTGGAGCTTAAATGGCAGTTTTTCAAGAGTTCATGCAGCAGTCATTTAAAAATCAAACCAAACCACCCATAAGATGAGCAGTGAGTGAGAGAATCCACTACCCAAATCCCTCCTCGGGCATAAATGTCCCAGTGGATTGGTGCCACAAATGTGAGTGTTTAGGAGTGAGAGTGAAGTGGGTGTACACAGTCTCTCCAAAGCCTTAACCACAATGAGATTAGTGTCAGTCGGCAGCATTAATCCCAATAGTCTCCCAGCAGCAGCAGCAGCACCAAGCTGGCCCACCGTTAGCTGAGGAAAACACCATGGGGAGACTGAAGGGAGTGGGCTGTTGCGACTTAACCAAATAATGGATTAATCAGATACAGCTAGATGGAGGAGACGTCTTTTTGCATAATATGTAAAGCAAAACAAATGCTGGGATGTCAGTGGTACAATATGTCAGATGGGGCAGGCTGAGTGATATCATGGCGGAAGGTTTGGTAAAATGCTGGTTTTTAATTAGGGTCC
Organism: Maccullochella peelii; assembly: GCA_002120245.1. Lineage (NCBI taxonomy): Eukaryota > Metazoa > Chordata > Actinopteri > Centrarchiformes > Percichthyidae > Maccullochella > Maccullochella peelii. The sequence continues at coordinate 46,415 of LKNJ01002056.1, forward strand.
AGACCCTAAAATAGGCTTAACAAATCCCATCAACACGAATACTTTGAACAACCAGAAATGGCAGTTTTGAGATGTGTGTCTGACATTCATTGATGTCAGCTTCTTAAATGTGAAGATTTGCTACTTTTCTTTCATCACACATGCCAGTAAACTGAATATCTTTGGGTTTTGGAGTGTTGGGTCGAATTAAACAAGGTAGTTGAATACATCTCCTTGAGCTGTGGGAAATTATAACTGGCATTTTTCACTTTTTTAAGACATTTTATAGACAAAACGAAACATTTAATCTAAAAAAGATTGACATATTGATTGATAATGAAAATAATTGTTAGTTACAGCCCTAAAGGCATCTGTTTAGTCTCTTATGTGTCTTGATTCTGATTCTTTGCATTGAATAGAACTAATTACTATTTAATATATTAACATTTGTTTCTTGAAGAGGCCCGTTAAGATGTGATTGAAAGCTCAGAAAAGCTAGTAAGTTACACATATTGTTCCCATACATCAAGGATGCACTTCCATGCTCAACAATATTAATACTCTATATTGTTTTTGGATCGTCGTATGCTTATGAAAAATGTTGAAAGTTTTAGGCAGAAACAGATAGGTGTATCTGTTTTTTCAGAGGTTAAACCTGTTCTGCTCTTTTGGCAAAGCTGTAAAAACTCAGTTCTACCCACTGATTCCCCACCAGAGACATCCCCAGGCTCCCGTCCCTCCCTTCCCCTCCGACGTTGGTACGATCCAAAAGCCCGGCGGTTTGTTTGCTTGGGAAAGGAGAATATCCTCTGAGGTCAAGTCAAACAGGATGTGCTAAGAGTGTGGTCCTTCGCTCCTATTGGCTCTTTGTAATAACGCTCTCAGTGGGGCTAACACACACACACACACAAACATGTATGAACATGTGCACGTGTGTGTGTGTGTGCACATACACATCTGAAAAGCCATACCTAACAACCACAAACTTAGTTTTGTGAAATGCCTGTCTGACAGACTATCCAGTTGTATTTACCTTAAAAGAAGAGTTTGTGATTAAAGCAGCGTGCTCGGAGCAGGCTTGTTTGAATAAGACGTTGCGTTGGGAAAATGTCAAACGCTAAAACTAATAAACAGAAACTGCTGCAGATGAAGACACCACTTAGTGAGAGCAAGAGTGGGACAGCGCAATCAGAGGAATCGCTGCATCAGCAAACTGGTCACGGTTTACTTGAAGTCACAGATTTTTTTTTTCTTCAGATTTTATCAGCAATCCTGGAAATGTTTGTTAACTCCAGTGTATCTAAGCAAACATGAGATTTAGATATTTCATAAAGCATCCCCTGAACTGTAATTTCCAAAACCCAGAAATTCTTTCGCCCACTTGAGGTGGAGTGCCAATCGTGTAGGAGAAAGAAAGAACAAGCAAATTAAAATTGTTGTTTATTTTTGGCAACAGAGCGGTCTGTAGTTTTTGCCAAACAGTTGCACAACAGACAAGTTTTGCTGATGAAGCATTTTTTCATGGAGGATTATCTGCATCAGTGTACTTGTATTCATGCCTATTGTTTGCCAAATTATATGAAAAATGTTTCAATTCAATTCAGTTTTCAATTCAGTTTTCTTTATATAGCGCCATATCATAACAAAGGTATCTCAGGGCACTTTTTCATATAGAGCAGGTCTAGACCCACTCTTTATATTTACAGAGACCCAACAATTCCCACCATGAGCAGCACTAGGACACAGTGGCAAGGAAAAACTCCCTTTTAACAGACAGAAACCTCGAGCAGAACCAGGCTCTGGGTGGGCGGTCATCTGCCTCGACCGCTTCGATTTAGAGAGAGAGCAGGAGGAAAGAGAACATGCAGTAGTACAGCACAGTACAGTTCTACATACAGATGTAAAGTAATAGAAGTGCTAATGGTATTGATGTAAATATTAATAAAAATAATACTAATAGCAATATTATAATAGTAATACTAATAATTTGCCCAATAATAACAATAGCAGCAGTGGCAGCCGAGCAGGAACACAGGGGCAGCAAGTGGCCTGCAACCACAGATCCAGACTCCGCGGCTCCGCAACCACAGATCCAGACTCCGTGGCTCCAAAGGCAGGAACAATCACAGAAAGCAACAGAAGAAGAGAGAGAAAGAGGAGAGAAAGGAAAGCAGCTGAGATGGAGATTTTCAGGTGTAAGCACAAAGCACAAAGGTTCTGGGTGTAACTGTGGCATCAGACATTGTTCCTCCATGTTGTCATTTCGCTCAGGTAAACTGGAAATGACTCAATCGCCACGTTTTCTTTTTTTTTTTTTTCCATTTGCAGTCCCACATCAACAGCGTTCCGCTTGTGTTCAACAGATGACGTCACTACATCACTGAAAGGTTAATTATGTCATTGGCATTTTTAGAGTTGGGAACAAACGAGAAGGGATGAACATGTGCATTTAACTGACATCACATGTGGATAGGATGACAAAGTTTAACACAAAGTGAGTTCTCCCAAGTGGACAACATGAAAATGTGTCCTTTTTTGGAGACAAAGCAAGGGGATATTGAAAATGAGGTATGGGCCTATTAGATCTTCCTAACAGGAGACCAATGGCTAGGAAATTGAATCAATTAGGAAGGAGAGGTCAGAGGAAATGACCTCAGGGTCAGTGAACCCCACCTCTTACCTCTTAGGAAGGGCTCTGTCATGGCTGTTCACCAGATCTGACAACCTGGTTAACTTACATCTGCTGAAAGGAGCAGATATTTATGAATTTTTTTTTTTTTTTTTACATATTTTGGGGTCTAAATGACTAATAGGCACAAAAAGTTTTGGAATTGGCCCAGTAGATTGCCTCTTCCAGCAGCCGCAAAACGAGCTATTCCTTGTGGGTAACTGCGTCAAAGTATGTCCACAGATTACCTCTATCAACCAAATTAGCTCTGGTTCATGAACCGGTTCAGTTCAGGATTCTTGGAACCGTGGTGCTCTCTAGTGAACCAGCCCACATTTCAGTTTTGAGCGTAACCATTGTGATCAGGGATGCGTCATGGAAGTAAACAGTAGTAGCAAGATGCCTGTGAGCTTTTGTTCAGTTATTACAGATATTTGTTTTTATCCCAAAAACAAGTATGGACCAACTATTAATGATTAGAAGATGTACTAGAAGACTATTACCATAGTAGACCATAGACCATTGTTGCCTTCTCTATCCTCTCTTTCCAACCTGTAGAATATGACACGCCCACTGATGTCGTCACGGTTCGCACTTCAGGTCAAGGAAAATCTGCTATTTTTTGGTTCCAGCTGGGAACCAACTTTTCGTGTTCCGAACCAATACATTTTTTCCATGTTGGTGGAAAGTGCTTGTTTTTGCCGCTGACAAGCTCAGATTGTTATTCAGTGTCTGACAACATTATGGAAAGGGTCCATACAGACATAGTCCTTTGTGTTAAGGAGTAAGATCCTTTTTGTTTAACTAGAAACACCATCGTCTTCCTGCAACAACTCAACTCTCCCGAGCAAGACTTCTCCTTGAGCCAGACTTCTGTGAAGTTTTACACCCCAAAGGTCACCCTTTTTTCCATATATACATCACTTGCATGCTGACACATTTCAGAAGGAGCATCAGATTGCAGCTCTTTCTGCAGCTTGTGTGACTGTGGTGCAATGACAAACCTTATTGTGCCACTTTAGGAAGTTGAAGGAGAGTGTAAAATAAGGAAGCACGAGGGTACAACATGTAAGAGACTGGACTCATCCCCCAGCAGGGAGAACCACTGGAATGGGGTTTCTTAGCACTGATTAGCTCAGGGCCTAATGAGGTTTGTAGTTAGACCTTTTGCATGGCTTTCCTGACCTGTGTGAGACTGAGGGAGGCTGGAAAGAAAGATCTGAGGATCAATCACACTGGGAAAATAACATAAAAGCCCTGCTACTTGAGTGAAGGTTTCCTCAATGTTGAGTAGCCAGTAGCAGAGTTGAGGAGTAGAGGATGAGATGAAGGAAGTATGTTAGGAAAACTGTCCCGAGCCAGAGGATGAGAGTAATGATATTTCTGTTTATCTGTGGAGATGGTCCTGAGGTATTTTTGGATGGATGTTGTTTTTTCCTCCGTAAATTCCAGGTTCCGGCTGTTTTTCCTTCTCCTTGTTCCCAGCCTGTGAATGCAGGGCCGCTTCCTCTCCCTCCTTCCTATTCTGAGCCTCTGATTGCATGGAGGTGGGGGTGGTTAACAGGATAGTGTGTATATGTGTGTGTGAGAGCAGGAGGGAGTTGTGTGTGTGTGTGTGTGTGTGTGTTGTGAATCTGGGGGAAGAATATGTGTTTTTTCTGTCAGTCGGTTTAAGCTAATGAAAGCGTGTGTCTGAGCATCTCGGGTGTTGGGCGTGGAGGATGTAACCATTAAAGAGATCAGCGTGTCAACTGTTCCCCAAGTGCTGCTTTCTCCGATCCAGCTGGTGATGGGAGGAGTGTGTGTGTGCGTGTGTGCACTCTATGCCCTACACGCTCCTCTCAGCAAGGAACAGACAGATGGATCTTTGCTTTGGCCAGTGTTGTCTGAGTCTGGCTTCTGGTCTAACTGTACAGTCCTGCTGCAGGCCAAATTACTCTGCATCTTTCCCTGGAAATGAACCTGCTTTTATCTAAACGAGCTACAAACACCCAGAGAGGAAAAGATGAATGCATACAAATACAATACACGTTTTCTGTAACTGCATTTGAGCATCATCATATTTACTTTGCACTTATTTCATGTGGTTGCATGTCAATCAGTAAACATCACATAAACAACATGCTGCATTTGTTTTCTTCTTGGTTGCCATGCAATCACACATGCTAAAACAACATTACTCAATTCAATTCAATTCAGTTCAATTCAGTTGAAGTTGAATTCAGTAGGCTTTATTGGCATGACATTTGACATGTGTTGCCAAACACAATTCCGATTATGAAAGACAATGTTAAGGAATGAAATGGACAAAAATAATGTGAATAACAATATTAGTTAACAGAATAACACAGATAATGAAATAGATAAATTAAATAAAATTATATATATATATATATATATATATACTGTATATAGGTAAGTTAGTATTGGTATGATAAGACACCCATTAGTCTATGGAAAACAACAAAAGGAGATGGTGGCGGTAAGTAGAATATGGTAAGTACAAGTGTATTTATAAACGTATATCTGTCTGTCTATGTCCTTCTGGTTGTCTCTTGTGGCAGGAAGTGACATAGTTAGCAGCCAACACTGCACATTCTTTCTTTTTCTCCAGAATGTGGGACAATTTCTCCCTTTCTGTCAGACTTTGGAAATCGGGGCAAATTTTTTCAAATTTGGGAAAGAATTCCTCCCTAATGTTTCTGTAGTTTTGATGTTGTGTTAGAACGTGTAATTGTGTCTCTACAGCTCCCTCATCACGATAACAGCACAGCCTGTCCTCTCTGGGCAGCCAGCAGTCTGCCTGTGTCTGCACAGTAAATCTCAGTAAAGCATTTTATTTGACACTTTGGGACAGGGTTATTGGGCCGGCGTCTCATCTGCTGATGTCTTGTCTTGTTTGTGCTTTTTACTAGTTTATAAACACTGCACTGTAGTTTATACATTTGGACAAGTTAGAAAAAAGAGGGTGAATATCTATATTTGGCTGGAGAGTGAACAGCTCTCGTTGTATGTTTACATATTTAAATTTGATATTTCATCCAGCCATTGCTGTGTGACCTTGGGTCTTGATTTCTACATGTTATTGTAAACACTTTTTCTAGTCCAAAACTGTGAGCTTGTCAGTATCAGTCCAACTTCAGCCCCTCTGTTTCTATAATTTTACAGCATAGAAACAAAGAACAATATATTTCTCCCACTGCATAGTCCAACGAGAGTAATACATGACTCATGTTGTACATAACGCAGGACAAAGTACAATTTAATTTGTATTTGAGTTTCAGGGGAATAAACCTGAAGTGCAACTGAAAAGGGAGAAGTGTAGGCTCATTCATTCCACAACCAAACTCTTTGTCGAAATTAGTTGACTTTTATCGACGTTTGTTTGTGTAACTAATTAATTCTTTTAAATGTTATTACATTGTATTCTTAAAGTGAAAGATTGGCGAGTTTCCTTTTTCTTGTGTAAATTATTTAAATACATGTATTTGAAAAGATGTATATGCTCATGAAATCACATTTAAAATGCTATATTTTGACATTGTGGGAAATATGCTGATCCACTTTCTTGCTGAGAGTGGTATCAATCTTCTCATTTAACTCTCAGCAAGACATTAAGTTTAATGACTGATGATTTCAGTGACAGTGATTTCACAAAATGTCAAACTATTCTTTTAAATTATTCCTACTAGGGTCACACACATTTGGAGCAGTTGTAGGTCAAAGGGGAAAACAAAAAGATGTGTGTGTGTGTGTGTGTCCTCAGGTCAGCTTAGAGTTGACATAAAAACAAAGTTGCACTGCAGCCTGTTCCTCTGTTTATTGCACAACAAGGTACCCAAACCACCGCCATATTGGATTTTTCCGCTGTCTGCAGTTTTATGACCAAGCTATATTGTTTAATCTAGGGTGTAAACACACTGACATGCACATGAAAAGCACAATGTCAGACTTGTTTCTCCCATGTATCTTCTCCAGACTGCACTTGAGTGTTTTTATGCAGCCTGATTTATCAGATTTATAGTTTGATGAATCTGAAGAGTTTTCCCAGAAAATTTGTGTGGTAAAGAGCGCGGTGGTGTTTCCCCAGTTGTGGTTTTTACTACCATTTGGCGGTTATGTCCAGGAAAGTGCACGGTGAATTTGTAAAACTATTGTTTGTACCGTTCCCATTTATCTCACACAGTAAATCTTATATTCTTTGTCTGCTTCCTCTCAGGGACTTTCAGGGATATTTGGGCTGACAGCTGAAACGCTTTTTTTTTTTCATTCCAGTTATATCTTAGATGGGAGATAGACGCTATAGCACTTGCTGGGGATTATGAAAAATGTTTCTTCCCGATAGAGAGGAAAGAGCTTTCTGTTTCAAAAGATATGTTGTTATCCTCTTCCCCCGATTGGACGATTGTCTGGAATTTCCAGCTGAAAGCAAAGTGATAGGGGTGGTGTTATCTGTGTTTAGACTGTAAATGTTTACGAGGGATATATTTTGGAGTGTAGCAAAAAACAGACCTCATGTGTGAGCGTGTTTGTGTGTGTGTTTTATTGTATGTAAGTGTGCATGAAGGCCAGAGTCAGATTTAAAAAATGGCTAGATAGGCAACTCACCACTGCTAAGTTTTACAGGGATAGAAGGAATTTGTCTTTTCCTGGACTCATACATCAATATGGCAGATGTTTCCTAAAGGGTGGATCATGAGGCCTTTCAAACAGATTCACAAACTACCTTAATTGCTGTTTGTTTTGTCTCCCTTCACCCCCCCCTCTCGGTCTTGCGTCAAACATCTGAGGAGCATTTTCAAGAACAAAAAGGAACTCATATTGCCGCTGCACATTTGGCTCTCGGACACACGGGGAACTGGGTATTGTTTCCAAGCTTTTATTCATCCCCCATTTGATCTTCGCTCCCATCCACAGTTCAAAATGTGCTCAGCCTGCTCCAGCTCTCTCATTTTGACTGAATAGCGAATCCCATTCATGGTGTTTTTCTATGCCTGGGATGGGTATTGGGTGCTGATAGGATATCAAGCACACCTAAGTGCTTCCCTTTCCTCCCTCTCTTTATTTTCTTTCCTTTTCTCATCGGCCTCTGCCTCTCTATCAGGCCCCCCACACATGCTCTGTGTCACGTCCTGTAGCGAACAACAGCCCTAGCTATCCTTGAAGGCACGGTGATCGCTGCCATAGATCAATCCTCTACATACATGACTGTTGGAAAGCTTGGTATCTTCCAACTTTCTTGTTCTCTCTCATCCTGCACCCTTTTCCTTCAGGTTCACCCATGCAATGACACACAAATATCTTTTTTTTTTCGTTCTTGCTATCCCATCCCCCAGTAATTCACACTGAATTCAAGCATTTGAAGCTCACTCTCATTTCACCTCTTTCTGTGTGTCTATTGACCAGCAGCCATCTTTCAGTCCCCATCATCATCAGGTAGGACTGTGTTTGTTGATGTTGTCTTGGTAACAACATGGGTTGCCAAGAGTTGTCCGACCACTGCCGACAAGCAGCAAGAACCCAAAGCTTTGTGTTTTAAAATACCCTCAACTCTAGAGCAATCTGTTTTTATCATAGAGGATTCATCTTAAACTTAAGTAAATGGTCAAATTGCGAGGTTGCACAGATATACCCAGGACTAAGATGAACAGTGTCATCATTCAAACTCAAGTGGCACATTATCCCGAACTGTCTTTTATTTTTAATCCTGGCAAATGCTGTGTTTGCTGTGAGACACAAGTTGTTAGGGCTTGCCAAGGATGTACGAACAGGACAAGCTCCATCCTGACTGGCATCTTGGTTTCATATCCAACAGGGAAGGGGGAGGAATGACTTCATGTTCAAGTGACTCAACATTTGTCTCAAGTAGTCCTCTACGTGCACAGTGAGCACAGCACGATAATGAAATAAAGTCCTGAATGATGCGGTGATGCATGTGACTAACCGGCATTGCTTTACATGGCATCAAGGGGAAGACATGAGCTCATTGTACAGTGAAAACTACACTGAGTAATTTGACTATGCGTGAGTGAGGAGTGTAGTTTATAGCTGCTTCCAGCCCCTCGCCCTCTCTGTGGCAGCGGTGATTCATGTGATTGAGAAGAGTGTGGGAGGGGAAGTGGGGTGGAAGGGGAGGAAGAGAGGCAGGAAGTAGGGGGGAAAAGCTGGTCTATCAACGAGGCCTGATAATGGAGACCTACAGGAAACCGCTGAGGAGGATTTTCCACGATGTCGCACAGGAGCCCTGGCACTAGAGCCGACTAACACACACACACACACACACACACACACACACGCATTATTTTACCCATTCCCCACCCCCACCCCACCTCTAATCCCACACAAACAGGGCCACCCACACCCACATGGGTGTCGTGTAATACAGCGGTCTCCCCTCAGCCAAAAAGTAGCCTCGCATCAACGGTCTCAATCAGTGTTTTTAAGTTGATCAGCAGATCTGTCAGCATGTTCTCCTTATCTCCTATTCTGGCTGCACCTGCTCCAGCGGGGCACCGTGCCAGCTTCCATCCAGGGGCCTGTCATTGGCTGGCAGCTCTCAGGTCCACAGGACATGTTGGCCAATAAACAAGATGAAAAGCGAGTGTACACAGAGATAGATGTGGCCCTCATCTTCCTACTAATTTGAAACTTAAAGCTTAGGACGTACAAGCTGAGCTGCAGTGCACTGTGTCTGATCCAACATCAAAACATATTCTTCAAATATGAGACGTACCCAACAAAGCACACTAAGAGAAAGGTGTCCAAAAGGAACTTGACTCCCTTCCAGATCAGCCTGAAAGGAGAGTGAGGAGGCATTTGCGTTAATGTGTCTGTGTGTGTGTGAGTCGAATATGTTTGTCCCGTACTCGGACAGGGAGGGGTCCTTGTTTTCCTTCTGCTCTTCCCTTTGGTTACACTGTTGTTTCCCAGGCCCCCCCCCTGTATACAACACATCCCATTAGGAAGGCTGCTGCTGAGACCTCCTTCACACACACACACACGCACGCACACACACACACACACACACACAGAGCATGGACCCAGGAGGAAAATCAATGCTGAGAAGACCTTGCTTCTCTTCCTATGGCGCAGTTGTTAGGGAAATGGAGAGGCAGTTCCATCTGCATACGCCTGCTGCTAACGACATCTTTAGGTCCTCCGATGCTGTTTAGCTACTGCTGCTGTTTTTCCAACCACTGGTCATGGTTAAAGCATCAGCCGTAGTATACTTTCCCCTCATTAACATAAACAGCTGCTTGTTGAATATCTGCCAGATGAAGATTTAAGTGTTACCCTCGTCGTTAACTGATATTTAATGTCTGTTTTGATGGATGGGGCATTTTTCCTTTGCTTTTCTCATCAGCTGTCATGCTGTTGTGTTAGCCTTCGGACGGTTTTATGATCATTTGTATTGTGCGTGAGCCCTGTTTGCCGCGTATGTGGCTTTGTCGTGGTGTGCGGCTCATCCCCCGTTTCAGAAGCTCGCCATTCTCAGGACGTCCTGTAGAGTAGTCCCCCTCCCCCTCCTCCGAAAAAGAAAAACACACACAAACAGACACAAACATGCACACACATACTTCATCCGATCGACCCCCCCTCCCTTCTCTCACAGCTCCAGTTCCTTATCTTCAGCGTCCAGGCAGCTGCGTGTTTGTCTGTGTGTGTGTGTGTGTGTGTGTGTGTGTGTGTGTGTGTGTGTGTGAAAGAGGGGAGACAGACGAAGTGTGTGCGTGCATCCATGTGTGTAAGCACTGTTGTGTGTGAAGGCAGAGAAATAGGTGTGAAGTACAGTCACCGAGGTTGCCTTTCAAGTTCTCCTTCCCCCTGTGACTGTGGTCAGTAGTTGGAGTTGGGAGGGAACAGGATTAACAGTCTGCAGTCTGTCGGCCACAGATGAAGGAAGGTCGACTCCAGTGAGCATTATCATAACCAGAGTTCATCCTAGGGCTTTGTCTGCCAGCAGAAGAGTCCAGCATGATGTCATTTTAGAGACAAATGAAAAAGCTGACCATAAACAATCAACGTAGGGCTTCACAGACTTGATCATATATTAGAAAAATCTGGAAAACAGTTTTTAAATGAAATCCTTCATGATATACATGCTTAATGTATGGCGATTTATTGTGTTTATTTTTTTAATCTTGTGTGTCCTTATCTTGTTTTATGACTCATGTGATTTCCCACTGGCATTAATTAGGGCTGGGTATCGTTTGAAATTGGTTGATTGCCAATATTATACTGGAGTTTCAGAACAGATACTTAAGCAAGACTTTTTTCCCCTGGGGCTGAGGAATATAAACTTTACTTTTTTTTTTAATCATAAAACCTTGTTTTGTATTGAACAAAAGATGCCAGACTTCTCAAATGTTAAATGTTTAAATACAAGCAGCTGACTGATGCTAACATCAGCATGCTAACATACTCACAATGAGGTATAATGTTTACCATGTTCACCAGCTTAGTTTAGTGTGTTAGCATGCTAACATTTGCTAATTAGGACAAATTGAAATTTTGTGTGAATGTGTGTACCAGATTTCATGACAAGCCATCCATTATTTGTTCCAACTCTAGACCACACATGTCAGCCTGCTGGTGGTGCTAAAGAAATAGTTAGGGGATCACTAAAGTCATTAGGATTCAACCTCTCAGGACCATGAATTCCTCTACAAAATTTCATGGCAGTCCATCCAATAAAAGATATTTCAGTCTGGATCAAAGTGGTGGACAGACTTACCGATAGACTAACTTTGTCTTGGAGTTGGAAAGGTTTTCATTTAGCTCCAGGCTTTTCAGTTTGATGCTAATTGCCATTGCACAGCAGGCCAAATAGTAAGCCTATAAAAAGTTGTTTTTGCCTACATACAGCCAGACTCAGCATAATCTACAACCCATTAGTTTCAGTGCACCTCCAGCATTGTACGGAGCAATTTTATATGTTAGCTGTACGTTACCCAGTATACACAACTTGTAAGACTATTTCATGTTTCTGAGATGAAAAGGAGATGAAGAGATGGCATGAGTCATAACAAGTGCTGAGAGAATTTGTGTGCAGATGGTTTATCTCAGGATGGTGTTGTCCTCAGGGCCGGAGCAAGTCAGGGACTCCCTACAGTATGTTCCTGTCTCTGTGTGTTTGTAGTGCATTAAAACATTAGCTCCAGCTGTTTACAGGCAGAGCAAGAGGTTCATAATGGATTTATGAGGCCTTGACACAGATCGGGTGGCAGAAGGCAGAGTTTTGCTCTCGAAATGAGGCATAAAGGCAGCCCTGCTATTGGCTTCTAACAATATAGAAATGTGATGCTCAAATTTGGCATATTGGATTCAAGTGTGATACATTGGAGCATCACTCAAGTCTGACATAAAAGATGGTTCTACAATGTTTGTCACACTATCCTTTGTTTAAGCCTGTTTGTATCCTTCTCTGCACACAACTCTAATTGTTTCTACATGTCTGATTATCTGTTTACAGGATTGTTTGGATTTACAAGTCTTTGATTTTGTATATTGCTGCATTTGGTGTGCTCTTTTCTGGCCGTGAAGCTGTCTGCGTGAATGTGGCTTGTTTGTATTTCTCCAGCGTGTTGCGTTTTGGGGTTGTTGTAAATTTGATTCGGGGTCGGTTGTCCGTGTTATCTGTCACTTTGTGTCTTGCTGTGATTTGGGATTGTTTGTCTGTGTTTTTGTCTTGATCATTATGGGATGCAGCTTGCTGCTGAGCTACTTCCTGTTTATTGTCCTCATCCTGGCCCCGGGATCATCACTGACATCACAAGGTTGTTTACAGTGTGGGAACCAAGGTGAGCTATATTTACCAGGAGTGTGAAGCCATCTCTTAACCTTTGACCCTATACAAGTTGTAGTATCAAGAGAGGTAGTAAGAGAGGAGAAGCATGTATTCAGCAGATATGGTCTGCAGTTTGTTTTTATTCCCATAACAGTCGATCTAAACACTTGTCAGACTCTTTCAATATGGGTCAGAAAACATTGACTAAAACTTGACGTGTTTGTTCCATTCATCATTCACACATTAGTTACACTGCATGCCAATCTGTTGAAATTTTTTGGAACATAGTACAATTTATGAGAAAGGCCCAGAGGAACATATTTTACATGTCTGCATCTTGTTCAGACACCGTCTCTGTCTGGTGCCTGCAACTCTCTCATAAACTAATACGTAACATATAAACAACAAGCTTGTCTGCTTAGCATACTTCACCACAGTTTATAGATCTTTGATCACATCTTCTTTTGGTGATAAGAAGTTTATAATGTATTTTGTAGCATGTATGTGTCGAAGTTATAAAGTTGAAAACTAACATGATGCATTGTAAAACCAGGTGTGTAAATATTATTTTGATGGGGGGTCAGTCACCTCACAGTTTGGAATCTGTATGAGCATTTTCCAAAAATGTGGAAGGAGGCACAAGACAATTTACAGCCCAAGTGTGTCCGGACACAAGCATTACAGCCTGTCATCAACCCTAACAGAAATATAATTTATCCCTTTTGACCTATACTATCCTGTATGAAATTTTTAGTGCAATTAACCAACTTAAAGGGATAGTTTCTTGTTTTGGGAAAATACGCTTATTCACTTTCTTGCCGAGAGTAAGATGAGAATATTGATACCAGTCTCATGTCTGTACACTAAATATTTAGCTACTGCCAGCAGCTGTTTAGCTTAGCTTAGCACAAAGACTGGGGAAAGGAGGAAACAGCTAGCCTGCCTCTGTTGAGAGGTAACAAAGGCTCCTCTAAAGCTTGCTAATAAACCTGTTAAATCTTGTTTGACTTCACGTTATGGTTTAACAGGGGGTTATGTGCTGGACTATTTCTTGGCTAGACGCAGTAACTTCCTGGAGTCTCTGCCTGTTTGCCTGACAATAGCCTGGCACATAACCTCCCCGTAAAACCGCAACTTGTCGTTTTTACACTTTGGTTTTTGTAGGGTTGTAAGAAACAAGATATAATGTGTTAATTAAGGAGCTTTAGTGGTACTTGTAGGCGGATTTGGTTTCGTTCAGACAGAACCTGGCTAGCTGTTTCCTCCCTGGTTCAGCTTTGTGCTAAGCTAAGCTAACTGGCTGTAGCTTCATATTGACATGAGAGTGGTATCGATCTTCTCATCTAACTCTTGACAAGAAAGCGAATAAGCTCATTTCCCAAAATGTCAAACTATTATTTTAAAGAATAAAAAAAAATATGACAGATGAATTGGTCTCTGATTACCATATGCTAAATTAACAAATATCACAGTTCAATGGTTAGATAAAAAGACAAAAGATTTGATACCAAACAGAGAGAAGAGCCAGTACAACTGTGCAGTTATAAAAGGTAGGATGAGAGTGGAGTGCAGCATAGAAAAGACAGACAGAGGTAATGAGAGAAAGTTTGGCAGCGCAGCGTTCATTCTGAGGCTCCAACAGGGCGAGTCACTTTGCAGGGTGGAGGCTCTTTGCTGCCTCAGTGCCAACCAGGCCAGGCGCTGTGCTGCCAGCTTTTCTTAAACCAAACAGTAGAGGGGGGATGCGTGCAGCCCCCCATTTTCCCCCTCTCCCTCCTCCAGTGTCCTGCTTTCATTCCTCTCCCCATTTCCTCCAAGATCGCAGCCAGCTTCCTCTTTCATCTCTTGCCTCGTCCTGGTCTCATCCACCTCTGCTGTTCACCCTGACATCTGTGTGTAATGCACGGGGGAGGAAGAACAAATCCCTAATTAGCTGGTTAATTGATCTTTTGGAAGATTTTGCTTGTGACTCAGTGTGATAACAATGGAGTTGTCAGTTATTTTTTTATGCAGTGATGAGCTTAAGATGTTTTATCACATCAGCAGAACTGTCCTTTCATTATCAGTCATCCTTGAATTTAAACGTTGAATGTTCAACATATCAAAATACCAAGTCACCTTCTTACATTTCTTGACTGTGCCGCCATTACCCATATTATTGTCCCAGTCAGCATGTTTCGTTGTCTGTCTCTGAAGCGTATCTTTCAAGTGACGCCAAACTCGCAGAGCCTGTTCTACCGCTGTTGTTCAGGTCACTTTCACCATGGAAAAGTAAACACAGAGATATTGATTTTGATGCAGTATACAGTAAATTATACTTAGTAATGTTACTACAAATAACAGGTTTACTTACATTATTTCTTTCCAACTTCCTGTAGTAATTCCGCACAGCAGGGGATGGAAAATAACACCTCATTCTACATAAGTCACTCTAAATTTCTTCAAATCATATTTTTAATCTTTGTCCAGAATGCATGTTACGATACCAAATCCTCCCTGAGAGAGCCGTGAACACACGGCGCCATGTTTTCTCTGCATTCTTTATGATCTTTCTACAAGATCAGCACAGATTTTACTGGCGTTTCATGCAAACACTCCAGGTTCACAAGGGCATATAAAATGGTTATTGTGTGAAGCAAGCTGCACTAGGGGTATAATGTCACTGGCAAGGCTATTAAAGCAGCACAAGCATATAGTTTTGTGGCTGCTGTAAATGAGTTATTGCTTAATGCTTTTTACCCTCCCTCTCTGCAGTGTGACATGAATCAGCTGCTAAAGTTTTCACCAGATTTAGACTTTATGTTATGTTTAAAATGAATTGGCTTAACAGGAGATCAGGGATCAATACGTTCAGATGACACTGGCCTCCATATGAAATATAGAGGGACCTTAAGGTAAGGAAAAAGTGCTGATGGTTTGTCTCAGTTTCTCGTGGAATTCATACATGACGAAGCACATGGAGTGCAATTCTTGAAAATCTGCCATTAAAGTGAAATCTGGTCACTTTCCTGCGATCTTCTGAAAGGATAATTCTAGTTTATTACAACTTGAGTCTTATTTTTATAGTTTTGGCCGTCATTTCCATCTGTTATGATGAGATTGTACTCACCAATTCCCCCAATATGGCTGAGATCTGGGATTGCGGCAAGATTGCTGTAATAGAGTCTGACAGGGTGAGAAAAACAAGCCAAAAGCCACATCATCAAAACAACTATTTGGAGGTAAAACTGAAAGTGATTGCACTCTGTTGCTGTGCTGTGATGGGATGTTTACAACGGGCAGTTTGGCTAATTATTTTATCTTTCGCTTTTGTTTTTCTCTTCCACATCATTTTGAAAGAGAAGAAATCAGTGGCCAAACCATCATCATTTCCAAACCCTTACTTTATGAATGTTAACAGCTAATTGCTTGCCAGGAGGCTGCCCTGGTCCCTCCCAGCTGGGTTCTGCTGATGTGGGCCAACCGCAACCTCGTTAGCGGCCTGCAGAGCCCAACATCCACACCAGTGGAAGAGCAGCTAACTACTTTGCTATGGCTCTTTCAGCTTTACTTCCCTAATGTGACTCTTTTAGGCCACTTTAGGGAAGCAAAGCTTTGCGTGCCAATATCACATCTTCTATTACATCAGCTGATTAGTCTGATTAGTTTTTATACAAAGAGAGGGAAGGGGCAACAATGTAATAATGAGCAGGGGAGTGAAGTGAAACAGGCTGGGGAGTGAAGGAGGCACTGTGACAATGCAAGAAGTTGAAGCTGTACTTTACTACAGTTCCCCAGTCTGTACTCCCAGCTAGATGATGTGACTGGCTGTTAGGACGCATGATTTAAGGCCACGCCTCTTCTTCCTCCATCTAACTAATCAGCTTCAGGAGTCGTAGCTTAGGTCGCCATGGCTACAAATGCCTCCTGGTAGCATAGGTTTCCTCTCCCCTCTTACCTTCCCTGACATCCCTCTCTCTCCCTCCCTCCCTCCCTCCCTGCTCTTGGCCTTATACCTCCAAGCCTGGGAGCGGAATTCTGGGAACATTTTTCCATGTGAAACAGCGAGGGTCAGTGCAGGGGTGTGACGCCACGGCATTGTTCCCGCTGCGAGGAGAGGAACCGTGCGCCGTGAGGCCAATTCCTGTCCGCTCCAAAAAAACAGCCACTTTCTCACACCGCTTTCCTTCCTCCGCCAGACAGCTCAAAACAATCCCAGAGTGTTTGTGGGTACGAGGCACAGCGACGCAGGTCAGAGAACAAGTGAACAGAGGCAGCGGGAGAGGGAGATGCAGAAAAGTGAAATTAAAAGAGGAGGAGAAAGAGGTCTTTTTTTCTATTGGTTTATCCAGACTGTTTATGGGCCATTGAAAACAAACAAAGGGGAAAAAAAGATCCTACTGTGCTCTCGCTCAAACAAATGATGGGCTGACATTATATCACTCTAAGTGGGCCTGAACAGACGGCTGCTAGCCTGCCCGCCTGGGTCTCAGCATAGTGTGTTTTATTGTAAAAACAATGAAACATTCTTATCATAAAAAATGATTGCTGCTCCCTTGGCCATGAGTGTTTCTTTTCTCATAAAAATGCGTCTGTGAATATTGAAATGGTTCCTCTGGGTATTTAATGTGTATTGGACAGTCTGTGCATGCATGGGAGTGTGTAAGAGAAAATTTAAATGAAGCTTTCCAGAGCATCTTCAGCTTCTTTGACTTGTGGCCAAACCCATTTTGCCCCATTCCACCATAAATGGTCCCTGGGGAGCCAAAACTAGTGTCTGTAATCATATCTTAGAGATCACCGTAACCAGAAGCTAACTATCACCGAGCTCTATTTCTGTCAAGAGCAAAGCTACTATTAAAATTGTGGGATGACACACTGACAAAAGGATGCACTTCTGTTATCATATATAATTAGTTATTTGCTATAATTTGGTACATTGCAGCATGCAGCTCCCACAGAGGTTTAGTGTAGCCAGGGAGACGTCCAGCCCAGTTTAGGTCAGAATGAGTTACTCGTCTTTGGTTGCAGCCCTCCTCAGGCCAGAAGTTTAACAAGTTCCAAACGTGTGTCTGCGTGTGCATATGTGCGATGTATATTTAATAGGGGACGCAGCCTTGCATACGTGCACCTCTCGGCACTGACTCAGACCATTCCCCCCTCCTCCCTGTTCTCATCCCTAACCCCAGCCGTCCCCTCTCACGACCCCCTCGAGAGCCGTGATGGTCCCATTGTTTTATTTCGCTATGCAATCTGCACGTATGGACACCTCACAAGCCACATTCCTCCCTGCCTTATCATACTTCATTCACGGTATGGAGCTGACTCTGTATTCAGTGTATGCTTTCCTGTAGACTGCAAGGAGGAAACATGATAGGAAGGATGAGCCATCCAAATCCCTCTCATACGTAAGACAGGAGACATTCCTACTTTGGTGCTCAGTTTCCTTTTAATACTTTCTTCAAGGTTTATTTGACTTTTTCATAGTGCCCCTGTTTACCTTTTGGAGTTTATTTTTTTTGTTTTTTTTTGCATGACTGTGTTGTTTTTTCCCCCTACCTGTTTTGTCCAAAATGGAAACCGAGAGCATGGAGGAGGAGAGAAAATAGCCGTGGCTGCTCTCTAGAGTTTCCTGCCTCTTGTCAGGCTTGTCTGCGTGCGTGCCCTGTCCTCCGTCCTCCTTGGCCTACTTGTCCTCCCCACCCCGCCTCCCTCCTGTCTGATGATACGTGTGTGTGTGTGTTTGGGCTGGATGTCTGGGAAAGCCTCTGACACAGCTGAGGGAGGAGATGAGCAACAGGCCTAATATAGTTTGCAAGTGTGTGTGTGTGTGTGTATTTGTATTTGTGTGTATGTGCGAGTGTGATGTGTATCATTAAGGAAGCACCTGTCCCGCGTGACCGTCAGTTCTGTTGCGTTTATCTGACCCCTCTCACATCAGGTGGCTTCCTGGTTTGCGTCAGATGCTGCTCCCCAAGGCCTGCTGGGATTGGCTGACAGAAGCTCCTCCTGTTCCTTTGCTGCTGTTCATTGATCTTTAGAGGGCTGTTGCCTCCCTCACACTTCTTCCAAGGTCCAACATTAAAATCAGAGGCTTTTTTTTCATTCATCCTTCACAGTATTGAAACTAGATTTAATGCATTTGGCTAAAGCCACGATTTTCTTGTGTCAAAATAGTTTGAAAACTAAATCTATGATGGAAACTTGATTTCTAAATTAAAATGATTTAATTTACAAGATCTCATGAATTCACCATTCGCGATTGTCTAATCATACCTAAGCAACCGTAACTGGGCACGGCAGTTCTGTCAAGCTTTGGCTTTTTCAACATTCTGAAGCGGTGTGAATGGGGCTGGAGCGATACTCTGGATTTTAAAAGTTTGGAGGGTCTGGCACAACTCTGCCTCTGATTGGCTAGTACTTGTTGCCTTCGTTGGTTGGTATGGTTAGGTTTAGGCATGAGGAGTGAGATTGGTCAGGCTTAGGGTTAGGGTTAGGTTAAGAATATCAAGCCAATCAGAGGAAGAGTAGAGCGGGTCATGCCTTTGCCATCCTAGGAAGTGAAGTAGATTCATGACACAACAGAAAATGTGTTATGCCTACTCGCAGATTCTTGGATGAGACGTATATGGCCGGATTACCTATTTTGAGGTAAAAACTGCACATTTCGCCAAAAGGTGACAAATTTGTAGCCATCAAGTGCATGTTTAAGGCCTTTTTCAGGGTTCTCGTTTTAAAATGAGTCAGCTGGAACCAATAGAAAGTTCCCAATAAAAAGCCAGAGGCAACATTTTCAACCAACTCATAGAACCAATGTTAGCTTAATAAATTAGCTAGCTTCAGCTCATAAAATCATTTCAGCTGGGAAAATCGACGGTTGCCGGCTAGAAATAAGAGGCCTGCTTTCGTCTATGTGTTCAATCCATCAAGGACCCATTGCTTCAAAAATGAAACATCTTTTTTGGAGTGGTAAATCTACCGCCGTTATCAATGTAAACTGTGCTGTGTAAGAACAGAAAGCTTGACAGGCCCAGCAACAGTATCAAAGGGGTTCTTAGCAAATGGTTAATTGCTGGCACCCACAATTGCTTGGTTTTTAGTCTCATATTCTGTATATTTGTATTTCTTATAAGGATTTTAGGCAAACTAAATGGCAATATAGAAATACTGCACACACTTTACACTCTTTCTCCAGCTATATGCACCCACTTAACCCACCAAACCCACTTAAGACACAGCAGAGACTTCCTCGACCCCTGCGCTCAACCTTCATCAAAGTCTGTCTTCACCTGGTAAACAGGACACTCATGTCCTATTCTCATCCTTCTGTTGATTACTCTGCTATCTGCCCTGCTGGCTCTTTCCCATATTATGGCTTTATGATCCCCTGGAGTACTGTTTCCCATAAGGAATGTAATGATCTGCTGTATGTTAGTGTTCTGGACCGTCTAACGCAGAAAACAGTGTATTTGAGGATTTTGTCTTGTTTTTGTACTGATTCTTTTATATTTAATGTTATAAATGTAGTTATAAGTGTGTCTCTGATCAAGCAAGTGGAAGACCCAGTGCTAGCTTTCCTTCACACTCTTTCTTTCTGTTGTGTTATTCACCATGTGTACTCTTTCTCAGTCACTTTTCCCTCCTCTTTCTCTACCTCTATGTGTCTGCCTTATTGTTATATAGGTCCTATACACATTGATCTATGAAAGCCACCACATTTTTTTGAAGTAGTCCTGCTTACAACAAATCTACCCTGTTTTTTAACCCCCAGCCAGCGAGGTTTTGAACTCTGTTTGTTTACCAGCAGGAGTCTTTTCCTTGATCCCTTCAAAGGCGGCCTACTGTATTCTCTGATCCAAGCCCAAGACGAGACCAGCTGGGTTACGGCGCACATCATTTGGGGAATTAAATGATGGTGGGAGTGCAGAATAAGCAAACAGACTCAGCAGACCCCTGCCCCTTCCCTCCTCCTTCCAACCTCCACCCATCAGACACAATCAGGTACTTGTGTGCCAGTGTTTCCTCCAGAGACAAGCGGATGTTCTGCTTAATAATGTGATACATTATTGATCCCTAAAATGAAATTCTCTTGCCATTCACTTGCTCAAGGACACTTAAATACTGTAGTGCAAACTAAATCCATTTCCTTGAAGAGCATTCAGTCAATTTAGAAAGCCTCTAAGGATATTGTAAAAGTTTCTTTTGTAGAACAAACTTGAAAACTGTGACTTCCACAGCGCCTCTCAGAATATATAAATATTAACCTCAGCCCTTAAGTTCCTGTACACTTGAGCTGTACAAAGTGCTTCAGACTGTTTGTGATGCATGGTTTCCAAGCAGGCGCTGTAGCTTCAAGCTGTCATCACGTTAACGTCAAGGTCAGGCTAGGGGAGAGGAGCAGATGTGAGAAAGTAATAATAATTTGGTTGAAAAAGCACTTTTTCTTCACTGTCCTTGCCTGGACAAGGACAAATCCTCCCCTTCACCAACTAGCAATGTATAAAACGCCACTGTGACACTGTATTTTGACAATAACTGTTCACTGACAACCCTCGTTGCTAAATTATACCTACTGTTATTCCTTAAGAGCATTCTGACTGACGCTCTGACTTGATAAATGGACCCATAGGACAGCTAACCTAAGTGCATTTATGAGTGGCAGTAATCGAATATGTCTTAAAGGAAGTGATTCAATTACTTTTGTGCGTGACATGGCATGCCCTCTCTCTTTTTTCTCTTAGTCTAATGGTATGGTGCCTGTAAAGAATGCAGTCCACAGAATAGCTCTGTCATTGCACTTAAGGAGAGCAGTGGGATCTATATTTGGGAACCGCAGAGTGCTTTTCAATAGTCTAAAGTGCCCTCAACCCTGTCTCTCCTTTTAAAGATGAGTACATGCTAATTCCTTGTGTGTATTGATCATGACATATTGGCACATTCTCTGTGTTTATAATGCCCTTATAACTATTACATTTTAAGTGAATCAGTTGCGGCTTGTGTGACTCAAGGCTTTGTTGACAAGAATATCACTCATTGATATTGCAACC
This sequence comes from Maccullochella peelii, assembly GCA_002120245.1. Taxonomy (NCBI): domain Eukaryota; kingdom Metazoa; phylum Chordata; class Actinopteri; order Centrarchiformes; family Percichthyidae; genus Maccullochella; species Maccullochella peelii. The sequence continues at coordinate 67,875 of LKNJ01002056.1, forward strand.
CATTGGTAGATGCAACAGAAATTTACTGTATTTTCCCCATGAGCAGATTGAATATAAAGATTTACATTTAGTATTTATTTTAAGTATTTTTAGAGCATTTTAGCCTTTATTTGACAGTGAATAGTAAAGTGGTGACTAGAAATGAGGGGTATATTTAGTTCCATATGGGAAAATGTGATGAATGTACGTATAAGATGAAATAATTTATCTTCACACTAGTAACTGGGATGGAACCTAACTAAGCAGTAAGTAAGAAGCTATATGAAGCAATATGTCCAGCTTATACTGTTAAATGCATGTCTGTACAATAAATTACAGCTTGGAGACAGTTAGCTTAGATAAGTGGAAACAGGGGAAAACAGGTAGCCTGGCTCCAAAGCTAAAAACAATCTACCTACCAGCACCAAAATCTCACTAATTAACACGTTTTAACTCTTTGTTTAATCTGTACAAAAACTCAAGTGTAAAAACGACAAGTTCTGGTTTTACAGGGAGTTATGTGCTGGACTATTTCTTGGCTGGAAGCAGTGGCTTCCTGTCAGAGCTAAGCTAGCTGTTTGTTATGCTAACCTGAGCTAACCGGCTATAGCTTCATATTGTGTACAAACACGACAGTGGTATTGATCTTTTCATCTGATTCTTGGCAAGAAAGCCAATAATCGTATTTCCTTCCACTTGAGTCTTTTGTATTGCTGCATGCAGTAAAGGACACAAATACATGAAGTATAATAATACTGACCCCAGACAGCCTGTCCTGGTAGATAACAGACACAAGAGTGTGACATGTTTGGAGCAGAGCCCAAGCCTTATCACATCTAGATAGAGTCTGATGTTGTCACTACAGTCTGGTTCGTAACAAACACTTACACAATCTCCCACCACAATCATGGCAGCCCTGAGCTTTGTCAACAACACAGATGCCACAACAAGCAGGTTGCTTCCTTCTTGTAAACTGGCTTGTTTTCTGGCACTTTCCACACCATTCAGGGTTGTGTCTGTGTTTGTTATCCAGCAGGTGTTTCAACCCCCCCCCAGCCTATTTTGACCTCCTGTGACACACTCACTGAAATAAGTAACTGTTAAAGGTGGCTGGTTCCTTTATGGTACCCCATCCCCCCAATGCTGAAGGAAAAATAATGAGCCTAATTGACTTGAGGGTAATTTTCGAGTAATTTCCTTTTTAATGGGCAATGGTTTGATGCCATTTGTTTGGTAAATGGCATGTGCCCTTAATGGTTTCTCTGTGTGAATGAACTCTCCCCCTTTCTCTCAAGTCCCAAGTGATCTTCAGATCCTGAGAGGGCTTAAGTAAAAAAAATTTTAAAAAGTCTAATTTAAAGCTGGGCTGTATACCGAAGTGGGACAACAACAAATGTTGCAGTGGCTACTAATTGTGTGCATACAGTTGGCGTTGGATCAGATTTCAATGCAAGCTGATTAGGAGACAAGGTGGTCAGCTCTGCATCTGATGCTTTGTCATGTCTGCGACGAGTCTTAATTGCAGATGAAGTGAGGTTTGGGCTGCCTCTGATCAATCTCCTTAGCCGAGTTTGACATTATGAAACCAAGATTTGTGTCACTTGTGTTTTTGAGCAGATGTGTTTTTTGTCTAGGTGACATTTGGTACAAGGTTTTGGGGGTGTGTGTGAGATAATTGTGGAGGTTTTCTCATCATGGACTTGGTTCCCAGGGATATTTACTCCCCGAGGCAGAAGAGTGACATTGGCCAGAGTGTGATTTGGTGGGAGAAACCCAGCTCCTACATCATACAGTGGAGCACAGGGCCTCTCATACACACAGTCACACACACACACACACACACACACACACACACACACACACACACACACACACACACACACACAGCCATCTGGGCAAGGCAAACGTCAATTATATCCAATTCACCTCATGTCACTCAGGAATTGAAGTCATAGTTTAGTATCATTAAAACAATGATGTATTCTGTACTGCATATATTGTGGGGAAAAATGAGCAATACGTTTCTTATTAGCTTACCTGCAAAACATGAAAGATGCCTCCACTAACACTAACAGAAAAACATGAAAATATGATGATTATTGGTCCATGTAGATGAATGGCATGTCAGTCTTTGGCCTCGCCTCTGTACTTCAGTGGAGAAACTGCAATTGCTGATATATTGGCTCAATTATCTCAAAATGATCCAGCTGCGAGAAACAAATATTTCACCAGCTTCATGATGTCAGAATTATGTATCCGGAGGTAAACGCGTTTCTTCGAGTGTTCTGGGAAATGTCCATCTAGAGGAGCTAAAGGTTTTGGAGCTGTTGAGACCCGCAGCCTTCTTGTTCGTGGGTAATTTGACAATTTGAATTGTGTCAGTGGAGATCAAACAAACCTGTAAGCAGTGGGGGCCTGTGTGATGGATGCCACTGAGGAGCAGTTTCCTCACAAATGGCCTGGGGAGTTTCAAACAGAGAAGTGATGTCATCTGAACTCCACAGACTCTACATACTGTAGCTGGCCTATTTTTAATCTGAATATTAATCTTTGAAAATAAATTAAAGTCTTAATGCACTTTAACTTGAACGTCTACATATTTTTTTCCTCAATGGATCAAAATCAAGATAAAGCCAAGGCTCAAGACTCCATGCATTTTAATTTTGCACTCTTTGGCTTTTTATACAGAAAATATATCTTTTTTTTAAATACAGGAAATGTAGACTCCTATTTATAGATATACTATCTGTCCATTGTTGCACTGTGTCTTTTTTAAAGGTATGTTTAAGGGCATTGTGTGCCTTTATTAGACAGACGACAGGAAATGAGGGGAAAGAGAGATGGAGAATGCAACAAATGTCCCTGGCTGGACACGGACCAGGGATGTTGCAGTTTATGCTCTGCGCCTTAACCCTTAAACCACCAGGGCACCCCGGTTGCAACGTGTCTTTACACTAAATATTAGGGGAGCGTGGAGATTTATTCATGATCTTGGGGAAACATATATGTGGTAAATATTCTATATGCAAGGTGTTATTCCAGGAGTTTTCAGTTGTATTCCAGGCCATGGGATACAGTTTAGATTGATTTTACAATATTTACCACATAAATATGGGGTTCTGGTTTCCTACTGACATGTGTGCCAGTATGCCATAACATCACAATATGATTTGTCATTTGTGATCCTCTGCAAATTCAAATTTCATCCAGACAATTTTCTGGGTACAAAAATCAACTGGGAAACTGTTGGTTTCACTAAAGGTGAACATGAATAGTTTCATTCTACTTATTCAGAGAAAACATGTATAAGACCTGTATAAAAGAAAAAAAACATGGAATAAGTTTTTAGTACATTAACTTATTATACCAGTGGTTCCCAAACTTTCTGTCTTGTGACCCTTTAAAAAACCAATGTCTACTTGTGACCCCTCAACATCAGTTGCATATATCCACCAGTTGTGACCAGTTCAAGCACAAACTGATACCCTTGTTTTGTTTGAATACTTTTTAAAAACCCTAAAATCATCTAGTAATTCAAAAGAAAAGCAAAGATTGGATAAAGTCTGAAAAAAGGTACATACACTTTGTCTGAGTCAACATGGACAAAGACATTAGGCAAACACCTAAAAACCTAAAACAAGTGTGCAATTGTGATTGGATAACCGCTGACTGGACACACTATAATAAATGTAAAATCAAATAATTCAAATATTGAGCAATATATTGTGTTTAGTTTCGAAATGACTTTTTTTTAGCACATACAGTGGGGCAAAAAAGTATTTAGTCAGCCACCAATTGTGCAAGTTCTCCCACTTAAAAAGATGAGGGAG